>OX637584.1:9344565-9420258 GCA_951800085.1 Comarum palustre | reverse complement strand
TCCAAAAATGAAATGTAACCAAGTATGCCCTTTTCTTCCTTTTTAAATTTTTATTCTAATTAGAACTCAAATTTACCGACTATTAACATATGTTGGTCATAATGACCAACTAATCAAATGATATAATGTTAGTCATAATTTTTCAAACATCACAATCTTTCTCTACTTTTTTCACATTCTCTTTCTGATTGGTTGGTCATTATAACCAATATATATTGATGATCGGCAAATTAGAATCCTTCTAACTCTTATATTGTTGCAAAAAAATGGTACTTTCATGGGTGTTGGAAGGTGTGCCATTATGAGTGATAGAGTGCCCCTCAAAATTTTTGTTTTATCAGTTCATGATTAACAAAGTTTGTAGTCGTCGTTCAGGATTATATTCAAAGTATTAGAGGAATTACATGAGTTATGGTAGCAACTCTATATATAAGAGCAGAACCATAAGCATGTAATTGCATGCGTGGTTTGAATATACAATATTGGCATTACAATGCTAGATAGTAATTTCCCCAGTGCATGAATCATATATATATATATAGCTTTTATTGGTTAAGAACATCCTTATTTATTCTTACGCTATACATTTCCATTTTAGACTCACTTTTCATTCGAATTTTCACATCTCCACCGTCTAGACTTTAGGTACTAACGTATAGATCATCTCTACAAAATTTCAGCTAATTTGGTTGTCATCAAGACACTCAAATTTGATTAAAACTATGGACGAACTGAATTCTGTTAAACCTGACCCGTTCGTGTTTATAACAAAAAACATTGTTTTGAGTGGCTTAATGATTATCAAATTGCATGAAATTTTGTAGAGATGATCTATACGTTAGTACCTAAAGACTAGATGGTGGAGATGTGAAAATTCGAATGAAAAGCGAGTCTAAAGTGAAAATGTGTTGCGTAAAAATAAATAAGGATGTCCTTAGCTAAGAAAGTCTTTATATATATAGGGTCCTTCTATTGAGGGATCCATATTTTTTGGTTTATTTATAGGAATAGACATTCAACAAATTTTTCGATCACATAACAACATCTCCACCGTTCAATATGTAGATGCATATATATAGATCATTTCTGTAAAATTTCATCAAATTCGGTGATCGTTAAGGCTTTAAAATAATTGAAATAATTTGACGGATCAAATCTGCCAAACTTGAACCGTTAATGTCTATAATTTTAATTCGTAGTTTTGAACATCTTAACGATCATCGATTTGGATGAAATTTTATAGAGATGATCTATATATTAGGACCTAAGAATTGAATAGTTAAGGTTGAAAAATGTGATCGAAAAGTTTGTCGAATACATATCTCTATAAATAAACTAAAAATAGAGATATTTTAATGGAAAGACCCTCATATATATAGCACAGTATTATTACGTGAAAGTTACATGAATGTGCTTTTCTTCATATAGTTAGCTGGATATATATAATTCTCTAATTCTATCTGCTTTCTCTTTGCTTTAACTGTTCTAAATCGAAGTTTGATTGATTGGTTTTGTGAATCGAAGAATGTTTTGTGAATCTTAATAAATGATTTGCGAACTAGCTAACCCGACAGATCATTCATATTCATTGATTCATAGTTTCATATGAGCTCTGTGTGTGTTTAGATTAAAAGGTTATTCGATTTGATTATATGAGCTGTGCTTATCCTTATCTAAGTTTAATTTTGATGTTTTGCCTGTGTTTGATCTTACATTGGTACCTTGGTTGCGTTTTGTAGAAGTCTTTGAACTCTGAAGTACCTTGTTTACTACTATTCTTCGATTGCTGTTTATGAACAGTAAAAAAGTATATTTCATATTTTGCCCTCATTGTTGGGATGTGGAATTTTTGTACTGTCCTCAAAATAAAAACTCAATATATACTTGTGATGTGCATACTGCAAATGCAGCTATATGCCTGGGTGGCTGGGGCTATTATAAGGATAAAACTCAAGTATGAATTACTTGTCCATATCCATTGAGCATGTATATGCCAAACTAAGAATTAAAAACATAAGAAACAAAGGTAAGTACTAAGTGTAGGCAGTTTCCAATTGAGTAACAATTATGAATGAAATGTTGAGTAATTGATATACTTTCTAATGTTGAGTAATTGACATACTTTCCAATGTTGAGTAACAATTATGTTTTGAATACGATGGTTGAGAAATTTATATTGTTGTTTGTTCTTTGACTCTCCTGCTCTCCATCGATAGTTATAACTATTTGAGTTCCTAGAATGTTTTATATTTCAAAGAATAATACTTTGTGAACTTTATAATTGATATTTTATTCTTGTTCCATTGTAGGCTATGAATTCTTTTATGTCACAAGATGGTACTATAGACTATTCAAGCTCAACACCATCAGTTTCATCCAGTGCAAATGCAGAGATTACCACTTTCGGTTTACATGCTGCAGCTCTGCCACCAACTGCACCATCAGTTGATTCAGTTCCATCCAGTGCAAATAAAGGGTTTCATGAAGGAAGCCAGTCTCGAAAGAGAAAAGAGTCCTCAAACAAAAGTAAGATGTGGCAGGACTTTACCAGGTGCAAATTTCTAGATGGTCAAATTGATCCTAAATATTAGGGTTGGGCACTTCGTACCGCAATCCTGATCCCAAACTGAAAATTAGCGGGACAGGGGTACACAATTTTAAAATGACGGTACCGTACCATCTCGTCTCGATAGTTTGGAAACAGGAAGGGATCGAGACCATCCCGAAAGTATAAATGTACTTGTATTCGATCATAACCGTCTGATTTTTAGGGTGTATAATCTTACAATGAACTTAAACACGCTTAATGAGACGCTCAAAACCTTAACATAAATTCACAATACTAGTTTCACATAGCAAGAGTTAGATAATTCATTAACATTTGGTGATGATGATCATATGAAAGATATCGGTCGTCACAACAAAGCTATGTAGCAATAACTGAAGCTCCTTTTATTTTTCAAGCTTGAGAGTTTTATCGAGATCTTAATTAATTATCTAGATGCAAATTACAAGCATTTAATTAATTGATCTAGATAAACATTTAATTAATTAAATGCACAAAAATTGTAGAATTGAAAGGGGGATCAATCAATTAATTAATTAATTTGATCCCCCTTTCAATTTTATAATTAATTAATTTGAACCCCTTTCAATTAATTTACATTTAATCAAATTAATTAATTGATTGATCCCCCTTTCAATTTTATAATTTATACAAGTACGACATCAACTTCCCAGACATATTTGGACAGGATGCCGGCTCTAAAACACACAGTTGGGCTTTTCGGGTTCCGGCCTGATCGGTCGTCGCGGTGTGCTTCATGGTTGGGAAATAGCCGAATCTTTTTAACCTATCTGAAACTCAACGGTGATGGATGAAGTCTGAATCTTCTCGTTTCCTTCTGATAGAAAAAAACTAGTTATCAAATTGCGGGAAGAAAAAATATCAGCAAAACCTAACTGAAAAACACCAAACATTGAACAGGTAAGTTAATATTGGCCGGTGGCAGCGAAGGAAATGGAGAGGGTCTCTCCAAACAGGTGGCAGAAGCAGAGAAGAACAGCGCGGAAGGACAAAACTGAAATAATGATGCAAACAGAGGGGTAAGAGTGTGACGTCACTATTCATGTGAACAGAAAACTTCCCGCTCCGCTTAATATATATATATATATATATATATATATATATAATCAAAATTTAACGGTCCAGATCGAATCTCTGATTGATCTGACAGCCCATATTGAATAATAGATAGTTACCGTGAACAGTAAATAGATATTTTACTAATTACTATTTACCGCACAATAACTATACATTACCTCAAATAACTTCTGCATACGAACTCCGATTAATTCATAGCACATACCCACGAGTTCGTAGTAACGTTCTCTACAACTTTCCCAAATGAAGTTTCTCTAAATTCTCAACTTATCGCAAAGTCATATTTTACGGTAAAGTAAATAACATTTATTATTTCCGTAAACTAAATAAACTCATATTACTTAGACCGTAGCTCCGAAAAATATTCCAGACATACCGGAGGACTTGTATTGTTATATTCTACACCCTCAGTATATATAATCTATTTTCCCATAATCAAAAATACCTAGATATTAATTCGGGTAGAACTAACAATGCGGTTACAACCCTCTGAAACTCGCCTAATCCCGGTAAAATGGTAAATTTTAGGGCGGGGTGTTACACTTTGAGTCTATCAACAAGATTTTCTTGGTAGCCAATGTGTTGGACCCGAGGATTTAAAGAAAAAGATTAATGCAAGCCAAATTACAATCCAGTCGATAGAAGAGGATTTAAAGAAAATATTGATGAAGATGTATGAAAAGTATAAAGGCTGCGAGGGTGACGAGCAAACTAAGCAGCCTCTTGAAGAAGATTTAGTGTTGGATGGAGTTACCTACGAGGACCTTTGTAAGACCCTGCCTCAAAATTTATCTTTTTACCTGGATTAGACAGATTACAGAGGGTTGTAACCGCGCTGTTAGTTTTTTCCGAATTAATATTCGAGTTTAATATCGAGATATTCTCGATTCTGGGGAAAATAGAATTTATATCTCGGGGGTAATAGATTATGATAATACGAGTCCTCCGGTACATCTGGAATATTTTTCGGAGCTACGAGCTGTTTATTATAAATTTATTCAATTTACAGAAGTAATAAATGATATTTACTTTACCGTAAAAAATGACTTTGCAATGAGTTGAGAATTTGGTAAAACTTCATTCGAGAAAGTTGTAGAGGACGTTAATACGAACTCGTGGGTATGTCCTATGAATTAATCGGAGTTCATATGCGAAAGTTATTCAGGATATTGTATAGATACTGCTCGGTAAAAGTAAATGGTAAAATATCTACTTACCACTCAAGGTAACTTTTAATATCTAAATCTGGACCGTTGGATCGATCTCAGATTGAATCTGGACCGTCCATTTTCCTATAAATATATTTTCCTATAAATATAAGTGGGAGGTTTGACTCGGTCAAACCTACCACTTCGGGTTAACGTCGAGCTCTCGTCTCTTACGAGCTCCTCAGCGGCGCTCCGCCGTGTCCGCCTGCCCCATGCCGGCGCATCACCTCTAAAACATTCCTCTCTTTCTCCTCTACCTAGCCCTGCCCTCAGCTCACCGAAACAGCCACCGTGGAGAGAAATCGACCTAGATGAGGCGTGGCGGTCAACGACTATTATATGTGTGAATGTTGTTTGTTAGTATGGTCGAATGTTACTGTTAATAGATAGCTAGTTTTTGTGTACCTCATTAGAGAGGTTAAACTTCGGAATAGCCTTAGTCGTACGTCATCCATAATAGGTTATCGACCGATGTATAGAAAAGAGGGATTCACCCGGTTAGAATGTTAGTTAAAAATAAGAGCTACGTGTGGCTTGATCCCTGAGTACAGGGTACGTAGACAGCCTGACCGGGTTAGGGTGCAGTCACAAATAATATTTAAACTCTAGCTCTTCTAAAGTAATCAGTATGAGATCCAAATACGGAAATCGGGATAACCTCCTGTTGTGAGGTCTATTCTGGTATCGTTTGGACTGTTGAAAATGGGTTGGGAAAAACGGTTATCCCTTCTCAAGGGGGATTATGACGAGTAAATCTCTCTTGGAATAAGTCCCGCACGTCCTATCCCGGGTTTAAGAAGGTAAACTCGGGCCGGGAGTGACAACCTTGATGAAGTTAGTTAGGAGATAGCTAGAGAAAGGATGTCAGAGCAATCACAATTCATTCGGAATGTGGTTGATCAGTACTTAGCAAATAGACATGTCAGCCTTATGTGGAAGACTTTTGATATTGGCAAGTGGTGGAAGGGAGTAGAAACAACTTATCATATTTTATCTAAGCTAGCAAAAGATATATTTGTTGTTCCATGCTCTAATGTGGCGTTGGAGAATGCTTTTAGCTTAGGGTTAAGAGTTGTAGATTTATTCAGAGCCTCTTTGACACTGAAAACAGTTGAGGCCCTTCTTTGCACTTCTAATTGGTTAAGATGTGCACATGAAAATTTTAACCTATACGAACCTTCAATAGAAGATGATCTGATAATTTACCACGACCTGGAGGATCTTGAGAAAGGTACATGTTTTGTTAAATTAAGTTATTATTATTATTATTGTTAAATAATAAGCTAACAAACAAGGTTGGTAATCATCAATGCCTAGTGTATGTGTGTATATATCATAAGCTAAAAACCAAGGTTAGTAATCATCAATGTTGTTCCATAGATCATGTTGTTTGCCTCCCGTGCATCTATGTATGGATAGAGATCGAATTGAATTGTATATCTTGATCTGATATAATTGCCTCCCTCTCATGTAATTGTAAATTGTTGTGTTTGTAGAGAATACTTTTGTCCAATGCTTTGAGGCAGGAAGAAACACCACAAGTTAAAGAGTCCTATTTAGACTGATGTTTAGCAGCTAACACTCTTGTAGCCTCGCAAGTCCAACATCACCCTAGATCAAAGTTTTATCCAGTTTCAATCTTTCTAGAAGTTTTTCATTAGTTTTTTTTCTTGTGTTGTTTTTTCTTGTGTTGTTGTATTTGAACTTGCTTGTTTATGACTTTATGCATTTAAAATTGCTTGTTCATGAACTTAATTTATACTTTAAAAGTTGTTGTATTATTTTGAATCTGCTATTTGAAAGTTGTTCATGAAATTGTTGGGCTATAATTTATTAGGTCTTTTTAGTTATTAGGCCATAATATAAACTTGGTAGAGGCTCAGTATCAACCGTACCTACTAAGTATCTACCGTACCAACTTGTCGATATACCAACTTCGATGGTTGGTAACGGTACCGAATTTTGCCTACCAATTAAAACTTGTTTGGTACGTGGTATAAAAAAAACTGAATTGATATACCTACCAATCCACCCCCACATATATGCACCCATATGCAAGGTAGCACATCAAAACTTGCCACTGTTGAAAACATAATGAACCTAGCCTAAACTGAAGTGATCGAGCTATATATACCCAATTTTCCTTTTGTTTGGAGAAAAAAATATATATCCCTCGATTTGGAATGAATTCTGCTCGATTTGTTGTATCATAGTGAATAAAATCTATAAAAAAGATAGCTGGTATAGTATTTCTTTCGGATAATAAGGTCGATCACATACAATTTGTATATGTAGCATGACTGGTGGTGTTGTGAGGAAAACAATGTTAAAGATCTAAGGCATGAACATGAACTAAGGAAAATATAATCACCACCAACCATACTATAAAAAATAACAACACTATTATAGATTGTCTGGCTTTTATATATTGATGACATAGAAAATTAGCAAATAGTGTATACAATACTCTGGCGGTTGTCGATTAGTGATTTTTGTATATGCCAGAGCAAACATCATGTAGAGATTTTTTTTCTCATATATTTATTGTTGATTATTGAAATTGAAATGCTTGACACATGATCGCTAGGCAACCAATGCACAACAATGTGCGTGGCGCTCGGTAGCACTTGGTGGCCCTCGACAGCTAGTGCACAACGATGTTCATGACGCTCGGTTGTGAGCAGCAGCTGGTGCACAGAGATGTGCACAACACACGGTAGCTAATGCACAATTGTCGGCAGTGCGCAGCAGCTCGTGCACACATATGTGCACAACACTCGACAATTAGGGACTTAGTGCTGGCAACTAGTGCACATTGTACTAAGGCAAAAAACAATGTAATGCCTGATACCTAATCTCCATTGGAGAGACTTAGAGCGACAAGATTAGGTCATGAGACAAGAACATAAAAAATAACTTTTATTGTGCGACAAGAACATAAAACATATGAGACAAGAACATAAAAAATAACTTTTATTCATAACACTTCAATGGTTCTACTCTAAAATCTTGAAAAAATTGTCCAAAAACAACTAAACTAACCATGACATTCTCATGAGGCCTTATTACAATGCTTAAAAAAATTAGAGAAGATAAAGACAAACATAAGTCTCAATGACATTAAAAGTCGATGACATCAATGTCAGTTTGTGAATCCTGAAAATTAGCAATCGTGAGATTGATGTTTGTTCTTGCATCCACATTCTCCATACAATGGCTCTCCAGAGACTCTTTGTACTTCTTGTATGCAGCAACATGAGCAGGGGCTCGGCATTGTCGAATCCAGTGTTCAGTAGATCCACACTGGTGACATTGGATAGGTAGAGCACTGACATGCTTCACATGTTTCTAAACCGGCTTGGGAGCTACTCTCCTAGGCTTGGAGACGAGTGCATCAATTTCTCTCTTCTAGACATTGGAACGACCTCTAGTGCCTCTACTCCTTTTTCTGGGAGCCACGCTGTGAGCTTACCTCATGGGGATAAGGTTCAGGACGATCTGTTCCCTTGTTCTTAAGGACTTTTCCACTCTTGACCCTATTATAGTTATTTTCTAGAACTTTAAGTATCCCAATAGGGCTTACATTATTTCTATCTAAGATTTTATGATCTTTTTCTTCTGTCAGCAGCTGAGTCATAAGAACGTTTTTGTCCGACCATTCTTATAATTAATGTTGAGGAAAAGTAAGCAATGTTTTTTTTGATGAGATCATCTTCATACTTGTGTGCACCACATAACCTAAGCTGAGCACACTGACCTAACATGTCCTTATGATACTCCTCCACAGTGGTATAATCCAACAACCGCAAATTATCCCATTGCGCTTGCAGCTCATGTAAAAGAGCTACATGGATATTACCAAACCAATTCGTCAAGAAATCTTAGAGCTCTTGTTGTTCATCAACATCCTGATATTGCCACCTCAATGTGGGGTCAAGAATTCGACGCATGAACATCAAAGCCTTACATTTTATCATTAGGGTAGGCTGAGGTACATTTTCTGCTGGAGGAACAATGACATTTGTGTATTCATTGTCAATGAAAGTCTGCTTGACATCCAATATGCACAGATGATAATCTTTACCCTGGGCGTCAAGGAAAATCAAACTCAACGCAAGAGTTCTCCATAAGGCTCTTGATACAACAACGTTCAAGCGTTAGTTTCAAGACCAGGTGGTTTTGATGCTTAAATATAGGCTAATGTTGATACAACACAACACAGATTGACACAAGAAATTTTTTAATAACATAAAAATAACCCAACATTAGATACTACACAACATGAACCCAAGGAACGGTAACAAATACACAGTGCTCGGCATCAGCGCCATTGCTCGGGAGCTGCGCACGATAGTGCTCATTAGTGTGCGGCAGCAGCTCCAACGCTCGATAGCTGCGCTTAGCAGTGTGCGGTAGCAGCACCAACACTCGGTAGCTGTGCTCAGCACAAGAAAGCGGTGCTCACGCCAGCGCACAACGGTGTCGGTAGCCATGACCACACATCGTTCCGGGATTTTAAAAAACAACCTGCAAAATACACCGACCCAAGCATAGAAGGGAGATGAAGAAAGGAGGAAAAGACTTTATCCACCCCGAGGTTATTTGCACTTTGAACAAGTTTAGGGTGTTCAAAACCATACCTGTCGAATTAAGCTTCACAACCTTGTTGAAGAACTCGACACAAACCCGAAAAACCAACGACAACATGCGTGACAGTAAGGGTGCAACAACGGCAGGAGCGACCGAGAAGAAGAGGTGTAGTCGGTTAGGGTTTTTTTTTCGGTTGTAGGGTTTTGAAAAAAAATCGGTTGGCTTTCTTAATTCTAGGGTTAGAGCTCGTTATCTGATAACATGTTTAAGTGAAACCAAATTGTATAGAATTGTTATTCATTCATCAATAGAAGTCCTTTATATAGACTTACATGTCACATATTAGGCCATACTCATATAGTTATCCTATTACAAACTGGAAACATAAAACCCATATGCATCAAAATAGACCAGACACACATGTCAATAATCTTAAAACAAAAACATAAAAAATGTATATAAAAGAACAATGCATATCACCGGCAGTAGTATTATTGTTGTCTAGACAATGTCGATGTTTGCACGAGTCCTCGTTACGGTGATGAGACCAGTTTATATATAGAAGTCCTTTAATAGTTGTCTAGAATTGTTATTCATTCATCAATAGAAGTCCTTTATATAGACTTACATGTCACACATTAGGCCAAACTCATATAACTATCCTATTACAAACTGGAAACATAAAACCCATATGCATCAACATAGACCAAAGACACACATATCAATAATCTTAAAACAAAAACATAAAAATGTATATAAAAGAACAATGCATATCACCGGCAGTAGTATTATTTTTGTCTTGACAATGTCAATGTTTGCGCGAGTCCTCGTTACGGTGATGAGACCGGTTTTACTCTACAATATTTATAGAGATTTTCATTTGCTTTCCTACCTCAATTAGGGAAGGCTATCTTCACTCACATCATTTCTTTGCATTTTGTAAAACAACATTTCTTTGTTAAAACTCATCACTTAACTGTGATTCGATCCTCAAACCAGAACGCATCCAACCCCTTCCGCCTTTCACTTTAAATTTCTAAACACAAAATGAAAGAAAAAGAAAACTCAATTTCTTTGGTGTTGCTATTAACACACCCTATTTTTCTATTAACACACCTCTGACCCGCTTTGTTTTTAATGTACCCAAATTACCCTCGCTTAAATTTCTATTTGCTTTCACACAAAAAATTATTTTTAATTTTTATTTTAACAACAAGCATAAACCATTAAATCCCACTTCCACAAACAAGCACAACAGCATCAAAATCAGAAAAAGAAAAAAAAAACAACGACCAGCCACAAAAGGCAAAAGCAGTACACACAGCGGTGTTCCTGTCGGCCACTTCGGTCAACCGGTCATTCCAATCGGAGTTGCAGGTTTTGTGCTGAGGTCGTCACCGGCTCCAAAGCCTTGCCTGAGGAAAAGGTGCTAGGAAAATGAAAACAGATCCGATCTTGATTTTCAAGAGCAAAAAACCTGGATTTATAAGATTGGATTGGAAAACCACCATAGAATATTGGGTTTTCAGAATCAGAATTTAAAGAAGAAAGAGAAAAAGCAGCGGATGAGGACTAGAAATGTAACATCCCACATCGACCAACGGAGAGGGTGATGTACCATATATGTACATCGGTGACACCCATCTAGCACGAGGCCTTTTGGGAGCTCAGTGGCTTCGGAGGGGATGGGAACTCCGAAGTTAAGCTTGCTAAGCTTAGAGCAATTCCAAGATGGGTGACTCCCTGGGAAGTTGCTCTGAGAGCTCCTGGAAACAAAACCGTGAGGGCCGGCGGGCCCAAAGCGGACAATATCGTGCTACGGCGGAGATGGTCCGGGATGTGACAAGAAAGGATCACCGAAGACCCTAAAAGAAAGAAAAGGGTCACAAAGTAGGAGAGATTGAAATTGGAGCGTCCACAATGGAATGAAGAAAATGAATGAAGAAAGATGGGATATGGGTTTGAATGATCGCCTAAGTCTTGATTTTCTATCATGTCTCCGTTGCAAATTAAAGGATATGATCTCTAAAATAGTTTAAAGTTGGCTTGTTCTTACATGGTTACTTCGATGAAAAATGACCGTGTCTGCATGAATTGAGTTTTAATAGAATGAATTCGATTGACGAGAAATGACTCTGCATATGTAAATTTATGTATCTGAGATTCAATAAATAAAAAAGAAATTTAAACGAGGATAAATTAGATAGATTGTGAACTAAAATGAGTCAGATGTCTTAATAAAAAATAAAATATGTTAATAAGATCACCCTTTCTTATTTAGTTAGCGACCAGCCGAACATAAACGCTTCCTTAATTTGCAAAACCAAGAAAAACGTTGATGGCAGGTTCGTAGTTTCCGCCTCAACCGAAGGGCAAATCCAAAAAAACACTGGTGAGGTATATTTCCGGTGAAGCAAGGCCAGCCAACCCCGGCTGATCCACCTACCTCCTCTGCCACTCTCTCAGTAGCACACCAGTACATATATATTAATTAAAAAAGAAAAAACCAGTCACTGTCACCGAGGGCTAACTACTTCCTCCACGTGACCAGCTCCTCTCTCTCTCTGTCCATTCAAACCAAACCCGTTCCAGCAATCCCACTACCATTGCTTGTGCTTGATGATGAATATATGTTTGATATATCTGCAGTGCTGCTGCTTCTTCCTTCACTGCTCTCAAGCAGCCAACCATCAGAGTCGTCGCCGTTATTGCTGAGGGTGTGCCTGGATCTGTTGGTTTTGTCTCCAAATCCGTAAGTAGCTCGCCCAGTGCATGCACTTTTATTCCATTTTAACCAATTTTTATGGTATCCTCGAGTTCAATATATTACCTTTAGTTGATTTGAATATTAGATATAAAATCTATGATAATGTATATGAGAATGTATCTAGTCAAAAATTTAATGGATGAACTGTGGGATTGAGCTTGTTGATATCTGTACTGAGAGTCGATATGGTTATGCAAATTGCCATTAGCTTTCAACAGATGATAAGATTCATATCCACAGATTCAATTTTAACTGCAATGTGATTTGTTTGTGAAGAAAGTTATACACCTGTTTAGAATTCTTAGAAATAATAATTTGTTGTAATTTCAGGGTGGGATGTCCAATGAAATGTACAATACTGTAGCTCGTGTTACAGATGGACTTTATGAAGGTAACCACATTCTTGCTGCTCTTTTTAACTTTCATGTGCACTCAGCTCAGAAATTCTAATACAATTTGGGTGTGGTATTTGAACTTTTCAGGTATTGCTATTGGAGGTGATGTGTTCCCAGGTTCTACTCTCTCGGACCATGTTCTGCGATTTAACAATATCCCTCAGGTAAGCATGCGGGAAAAAGCAAGATTTTGATCATAGCAGATTTTTCTTTTCTTTACTTCTCTTGAGGGTCCTTATCCTTGGTTGGCACTTTCTGTGAGGCCATCATTTATCTATATGAAGTCTAAGTTTTGTTATGCAATCCACAAGATGTGTCGTCTAAGTCCCAGAAAACTATGCTTCTCATGGTACAGTCATGCAAATTTTAGTGGTCAACGTTGAAGGATTATTGGATGCAAATTATGATACTGCCATTGTGTCTTCCCATCTGTATTTCTTGTCCTTGCCCCTTTTGTAATCTGATTTTGTGATCTAATGCAGGTTAAAATTATTGTTGTACTTGGGGAACTTGGTGGGAGAGATGAATATTCTCTAGTTGAAGCTTTAAAGCAGGGAAAAGTTAACAAACCAGTGTTGCTTGGGTTAGCAGAACTTGTGCAACGCTTTTCAAATCTGAAGTACAATTTGGACATGCTGTAAGACATCAACTATCTTTTCACAATACGATTCTTCCCAAGACAGCGAAAGGGTTATCAATTCTGAATCTTTCTCGATTTTTTAAATTAGGGTGCTAAAAGTGGTGGTGAGATGGAGTCTGCACAAGCAAAGAACCAAGCCCTGAGGGATGCTGGAGCTGTTGTTCCCACTTCATATGAAGCTTTGGAAACTGCCATCAAGGAAACCTTTGAGAATTGGTAATTGAGTCTATCCTAAATCCAACACTCTTCAAATAAAAGCAGATTAGCTTTTCTTCACAAAGGTCTGAATTCAGATGTATCTGTGTCGTAAAATTAAGTAATTTTGTTGGTTTCCACAGGTTGAAGAGGGCAAAATTGCACCGGTGAAGGAATTTAAGCCTCCACAGATACCTGAAGATCTTAACACCGCAATTAAGAGTGGAAAAGTTAGGGCTCCAACACATATTATATCCACAATCTCTGATGATAGAGGTATGTACTTAATTTGCTGATGCTCATATATATAATTAATTTGCTAATAATTTAGATTTCAGCTTCATTGATTTCTTTTGATACACTTTGCAGGTGAGGAACCATGCTATGCTGGTGTGCCTATGTCTTCCATTGTTGAGCAGGGTTATGGTGTGGGTGATGTTATCTCTCTTCTGTGGTTCAAACGCAGCCTTCCAAGTTACTGTACCAAGTTTATTGAGGTAGGTTGCTGGTTATTATAGAGCTGTTACTTTTATCCTTACATTTCTGTTTTGTTTAAAAAAACTCCAGCTTTTTCACTAAAACATGGTACATGGATATCAGATATGCGTCATGTTGTGTGCTGACCATGGTCCCTGCGTCTCTGGTGCTCACAACACTAGTAACCGCTAGGGCTGGCAAGGACCTTGTTTCCAGCCTTGTCTCAGGTACTTATATTGCAAGAGGCTTCTTTATTTAGTGATTAAACTTTCTGCTCTATGACTGGGGTTAGCATAGATGATTTTTCATAGAATAATTGAGATGAGTTTTTGAAACAGGTTTACTCACAATTGGTCCACGATTTGGTGGTGCCGTTGATGATGCTGCTCGATACTTCAAGGATGCATATGACAAGGTAGGCTTCTGTGAATATTATGTTTGTAATCACTGGACACTGATTAAAATTTAAGTTTCAACTCTAACAAGCAATCCTTTGTTTTATCAGAATCTTACACCATATGAGTTTGTCGAAAGCATGAAAAAGAGGGGCATCCGTGTTCCAGGGATTGGTCACAGGTATTGATATTTTTCAAAATCATGCAACCAGGACATTGTAAGGTTTTTAATAGCAGCATAACTTATTATCCGTTTACTTTTCTTTCTGTGAAAAAGGATCAAGAGAGGGGACAACAGAGATAAGCGAGTAGAGCTCCTACAATTGTTCGCACGCACACATTTCCCTTCTGTCAAGTACATGGAATACGCCGTAGAAGTTGAGACCTACACACTCTCAAAGGCAAACAACCTGGTCCTGAATGTGGATGGTGCTATCGGGACCTTGTTCTTGGATCTCCTGGCTGGCAGTGGAATGTTCAACAAGCAAGAGATTGATGAGATTGTCGAGATTGGCTATCTGAATGGGCTATTTGTGCTGGCACGTTCCATCGGTTTGATTGGGTAAGTACATTGTATTAGCTAGCTTGTCTATTAAGGTACTTTAATTCTTGATGCGGACATGTGAACAAGCAGAATACAGATTCTACACAACCCCTTCATTGATACTGCCAATGTATATGGACTTAATTTGTCACTTAACAGACTAGGTGGCCCTAAGTTCCTAGAGTGATTGATGACTATGGTAGTCAATTTCCTATTTGTTGGGCATAGTGAAAGGTTTAGACTCTTGGATTTGGCATTGTGGGGAGTACCAAAAAAATTCTCCTATCTAAGCTGGTGGGTCAAATGAACTAAGGGAATCATTTTCTGCTTTTCTATATTCCTTAAAATTTCCTGTAGAATGCTTTCTAATTGCTCCCTTCCTTGAAATCTCAGGCACACATTTGACCAGAAGAGGCTGAAGCAGCCCCTATACCGCCACCCATGGGAGGATGTTCTTTACACCAAGTGAAAGGGCGTCTTGTAGCTTGCGTGCAAACCTGTCCCTGCTCTCTATGAGCATCGGTGCCTTCTCCGAGTTTCTTGAGTCTGCAATTTGCCGGAATATGATTGCTCTTCTTTACTTGTTAGAATAGTGTTTGTACTGCTAATGCCTTGCTTGGTATGTTCATGAAAAGCTGTGTATCGAAAAGTTCATAAAGCAGAGAGAACCCATGATCATTTTACTAAACAGAGTATGATTTATGTCAAATTCTTCTTTGGTTCCACCTTCTCCTGTTAATGTATCATGTGTTAGAATAAAAGGTGGTCAATGAAGAAATAGAAAGTTGTCAAAAGCTCCCGTACATTTTACATTGCCTTCTTCCTTCCTGTATATGTGCCAAGTGATCGGTCGATTTTGAGTTAACTTTCACTTATCTAGAGTATTGAAACTAACGTACCGTGTGTTTGGATTCTATAAAAGCTAATGTGACTAGATCTGATTCCATAATTTGAGTACCACATTAGAGATCGACCTAAGAAGTTCGACATTACGGAATGCTACTACAAGACATTAAAAGTCGACCCAGAAGTTGAAGATTACAGACAACTTTAGTCTTTAATGGAGAAGAATTCCATTATCAAGATGGGGGAATGGGGTCTAAATATTCACGTGGGAAGCAGGTGACGATGAAGCTAAATGTTGGGAATAGTAGGAACCTTTATCCTCCAATTTCATAATTTTTCTAGCAGTTCGATGTGACCAGACAATAGTACCCTATGGAATAAGATATTTGATGCCACTCAAGGCTATTCTTGTTTGGTAACTAGGTACGCGAGGAGATCGAGTCTATAATTTAGGGATTGAAATCATGTATGGTTTCAAGAGAGATGGCCATCATGTTTGAGTTATAAACTAATCAGTGTCACATATCATAATTTATAACCCTTATTCCTTGTTGTGTTGGTATTGAAGTTATTTAATTTCAATAAATGTCGACCAGATTCGAAACTAAATGTTGTATTCAACCGAAACATTTTCCTTATTTTTTTTGCTTTTTATGTCATAAAAGATAAATTATTATATGTTTTATACATTAATATTATATTTTTTATTTTAATTTTAATTTACATATATGGTACAAATATACAACAATACTCCACTCAAATATAAGAACTTGATTAGAAAAACCAATGTACTATATTCCCTCTGCACAGTCCTCTCTGTCAATGTCCACAGCCACAAGTGAAGAAATCCCAAAAATTCAATAAAAACAGTAATAAAATCCTGTAATAAAATAAGACAAGAAGAAAAAAGAAACAGTCATGTTCTCCTTTCCCAAATCCCAGTACCACTGCTTTCTCCACTGAATCCATCAAAAACAAAACAAAATTCAACACCGTTCTCAAAACCCCAATCCCACTTCTCATTCTGTGATCAACCTTATTCCGGAGGCTCCTCATTTTCTCAAAGAAATGATGCCTTCAGCTAGCGGCAAGGCGGCGGCTGCTCAGTCGTCTTCCGGGACCAGCAATTTCCGTTCAGCGACGGCGCGGCAGAACAACAACGCTGCAGAGTCGGTGAGCAAAGCGGTGGCGCAGTACACCGTGGACGCGTGTCTGCACGCCGTGTTCGAGCAGTCGGAGTCCGGTAAGTCTTTTGACTACTCACAGAGCATGAGAAGCACCAAAGAGTCCGTCCCGGAGCAGCAAATCACCGCCTACCTCTCCAAAATCCAGCGCGGCGGCCACATCCAGCCCTTCGGCTGCACCATCGCCGTGGAAGAGTCTTCTTTCTCCGTCATTGCCTACAGCGAGAACGCCCGGGACCTTCTCGACTTGATGCCGCTGTCGGTCCCGGTGATGGAAAGCGGCGAGATTCTGGCGGTCGGCACCGACGTCAGAACACTCTTCGCCGCCTCCAGCGCCACCCTGCTGGAGAAGGCCTTCCGTGCGAGAGAGATTACGTTATTGAATCCGATTTGGATTCACTCCAAGATTTCTCGGAAGCCGTTTTATGCTATACTGCACAGGATTGACGTTGGGGTTGTGATTGATTTGGAGCCGGCCAGGACGGAGGACCCGGCGCTGTCCATTGCCGGCGCGGTGCAGTCGCAGAAGCTTGCGGTGAGGGCGATTTCGAAGCTGCAGTCTCTCCCCGGCGGGGATATTAAGCTGTTGTGTGACGCGGTGGTGGGGAGTGTTAGAGAGCTGACGGGGTATGATAGAGTGATGGTGTATAAGTTTCATGAGGATGAGCACGGGGAGGTGTTGGCTGAGAGTAAGAGGGCGGATTTGGAGCCTTATATTGGGCTGCATTATCCGGCAACGGATATACCTCAGGCGTCGAGGTTTTTGTTCAAGCAGAATAGGGTGAGAATGATTGTGGATTGTCATGCCACGCCGGTGCAGGTTATACAGGATGGGGGGCTTATGCAGCCTTTGTGCTTGGTTGGATCGACGCTGCGTGCGCCTCATGGGTGTCATTCGCAGTACATGGCTAATATGGGGTCAATTGCGTCGCTGGCGCTGGCGGTTATTATTAATGGGAATGATGATGAGGCTATTGGTGGAAGGAGCTCAATGAGGCTATGGGGTTTGGTTGTTTGCCATCATACTTCTGCGAGGTGCATTCCGTTTCCTCTGCGCTATGCTTGTGAGTTTCTGATGCAGGCCTTTGGTCTGCAGTTGAATATGGAACTGCAGCTGGCTGCGCAGTTGTTGGAGAAGCATGTTTTGAGGACACAGACGCTCCTGTGTGATATGCTTCTTCGTGACACCCCGGCTGGGATTGTCACACAGAGTCCTAGTATCATGAATCTTGTGAAGTGTGATGGGGCAGCGCTCTACTATCAAGACAAGTACCATCCGGTAGGTGTCACCCCCACTGAAGCCCAGATCAAGGACATTGTTGAGTGGTTGTTGTGTTCACATGGGACTTCAACAGGTCTAAGCACTGACAGCTTGGGTGATGCTGGGTACCCTGGAGCTGCCTCACTTGGTGATGCTGTCTGCGGGATGGCTGCTGCTTATATTACTAAAAGGGACTTTCTGTTCTGGTTTCGATCGCACACCGCAAAAGAGGTGAAATGGGGTGGAGCAAAGCATCATCCTGAGGACAAGGATGATGGGCAGAGGATGCATCCACGTTCTTCATTCAAGGCGTTTTTGGAAGTGGTTAAAAGCCGTAGTTTGCCATGGGACAATGCAGAAATGGATGCCATCCATTCCTTGCAAATTATTTTGCGAGACTCATTTAAGGATGCTGAAACAAACAATTTAAAGGCTGTTACAGAGGACGGGCATGGGGATCTTGAGATCCAAGGGATTGATGAGCTCAGCTCGGTGGCAAGAGAAATGGTTAGATTGATAGAGACTGCAACTGCTCCCATATTTGCTGTAGATGTTAATGGGTGTATAAATGGGTGGAATGCAAAGGTTGCGGAACTGACAGGGCTCTCAGTTGAGGAGGCTACAGGGAAGTCCTTAGTTCATGATCTCGTTTACAAAGAATCTGAAGAAATTGTTGACAAACTTCTCCTCCACGCTTTGAGAGGTATCATTTATCTGATGTATTTATTTGCTGCAGAATTCAAATTTTTTTAATAATGGGCTATTATTGACATTCTTTCCCACTTTATTCTCTATTCGAATAAAAACACAAATATAACCTTGGGGAGTTTCATCATTTTCAAGACAAAAGGGTTAATTTGTTGCAAAAGTTGTCAGGATAAAAGTGATGCATGAAAATTCTTTTTTAAGGTGATTGTCAAATTTTCCTTAAAAATCCATGACACTGAACAAGGTCAAACCAAAAGTTGACCTACTTCAAGTGCATTGTTATTGATGTCGGCTTCAATCAATGCATAGAACATTCTAACTGATTTGGTTTTCTGTGCACATGTAAATACTTTAGACTTCTTGAATTACTTTTGCAATTTTCTTAGTCTGGGATTGAATAATTAACTTGATAACTTCCATCTTTAACAGAATTGGGTGAGTAATCAACTTGTGTTGAATAAAATTGCAGGAGAAGAAGATAAAAATGTAGAGTTAAAACTGAGGACATTTGGCCCAGAGCATGACACCAAGCCTGTTTTTGTGGTGGTTAATGCTTGCTCTAGCAAGGATTACACTAATAATATCGTCGGAGTTTGCTTTGTTGGTCAAGATGTTACTGGTCAAAAACTGGTAATGGACAAATTCATTAACATACAAGGTGATTACAAGGCCATTGTTCACAGTCCCAATCCTTTGATCCCACCCATATTTGCCTCGGATGATAACACATGTTGCTCAGAGTGGAACAATGCCATGGAACAACTCACTGGGTGGAGCCGTGGAGATATGATTGGAAAAATGCTGGTTGGGGAGGTCTTTGGCAGTTGCTGTCGACTCAAGGGTCCAGATGCTATAACAAAATTCATGATTGTCTTGCACAATGCCATTGGAGGCTCAGACACCGACAAGTTTCCTTTTTCATTCTTTGACCGGAATGGGAAGTATGTGCAAGCTCTTTTGACAGCAAATAAGAGGGTGAATGTAGATGGCCAGGTTATTGGAGCTTTCTGCTTTTTGCAGATTCCCAGTCCAGAACTGCAGCAGGCTTTTAGAATCCAGAGACAACAGGAGAAGCAATGTTTTGCTAGGATGAAAGAATTGGCGTACATGTGTCAGGAAATAAAAAGTCCATTAAGTGGTATACGCTTTACTAACTCCCTTTTGGAGGGTACAGAGCTGACTGAAGATCAAAAGCAGTTCCTGGAGACTAGTGCTGCTTGTGAGAAGCAAATAGTGAAGGTTATAAAGGACGTTGATTTGGCTAGCATCGAAGATGGGTAAGTTTTTGGTAGAAAATCTAATTTACTAGGCAGGATAGTTTCAGTGCGTGCATGTTGTGGGGTGAGGACTAAAAAACTTTACTTGCTTGTGAGGACCCAAAGATTATTCATTTTATATTGATTGCACACTGATTCCTACCGCATTGTAGTGTGTAGCAATATCATTTCACCTTTAAGTTTTTTTCCGTATATAGGAACATGATTAAGTTTCTTTTATCTTCTTTCGCTTTTTGAATCAGTTCTTTGGAGATTGAGAAGGAAGATTTTTTACTTGGAAGTGTAATAAATGCTGTTGTTAGCCAAGTGATGTTATTGCTGAGGGAAAGAAATTTACAATTGATTCGGGATATTCCAGAAGAAGTCAAAACACTAGCTGTTTATGGTGATCAAGTGAGAATTCAGCAGGTCTTGGCTGATTTCTTATTGAAGATGGTACATTATGCACCATCTGATGAAGGCTGGGTGGAGATTCATGTTCGTCCAATCTTGACTACAATTCCTGATGGACACTCTATGGTTCATATGGAATTCAGGTATTTTGTCTTCTGTCTAGTTTTAATATTATAATTGTATGTTGAAGTCAACATAATGAAGTCATGTAACCAACTTGACTTTGCCTACTGGTGTCTTGGGGATTGGACTTGAACCTTAACAGGAAGCTAGGCGAGGTTGGGCTGTGAACATGTTGTTCAAATCCTTATGGTTTTGATAAACCACTGCTGCAATGATCATAGCCAGTAACCTCCTTAGTGTATTTTGAATAACTTGGTTGGGTGGATTTAGGTTGGTAGTGCAGTGTTCTGTTTGGCACTTCTGACTTTTTTCTTTTCTTTTTTCAAAGTCTAACTAGGTGAATCATGTCTCTTCTGTTATACAAACATCAGTTGGCTTTGTTTGTTTGTTTGTTTGTTTTTGAATGCACTTGTATCAATGACAATGCATTTGTAAGTTTTTTTATGATATGTAATTGACTAGTGCCATTGTTGTGTTTATGATGAAGGTTGGTATGCCCTGGTGAAGGTCTTCCCCCTCAATTAGTTCAAGATATGTTCCATAGTAGTCAGTGGATGACTCAGGAAGGCCTAGGACTGAGCATGTGCAGGAAGATTTTAAAGCTCATGGGTGGAGAAGTCCAATATATCAGAGAATCAGAGAGATGTTATTTCTTAGTTATTCTTGAGCTCCCTATGCCTCAGATACGTGCAAAGAGTGTTGACTAGGTTAACACTTGCCCACTTTATAGTCTACTAAAAATGCTCCTTATACGGTTATACCAGAACAAATTTCATACTAGCCACCCCCGATTCTTTTTGGTTGCACTCAAAACATCCGAAAACCCCGATTCTACCAGTGTATCGAGTTATTGGGGGTTGCTGCTGCCAGCAACAGTTCAAGTCAGGCATATACTTGAGATCTCATTGAAACTGAGCAAGCGGGTGCATCTGAGATAACAGTGCTTCCACAAATACATAAGGCTCTGGTATTTGTGACTGGTTTGGATCAACAATTTACGTGTGTTTGTAATAGGCTCCCAGTGTAAATTTCTTGTGTGTAATAAACTAGGGTCCCAGGTTTTGGTCCTGAAAATAAAAAGCAGTTTTTGAAATTGATACAGGGTATAAATACCTCACTAAACGAATGGTTACTAGGTATGGATTTCAGGATATTTTCCTTACCCATGAACAAACCACTTGTGCACCTCATCCACCTGATTCTCTTATATGGCTTTTCACAGAACTAAACACACCAATATGCTCAAGCTAGCTGGTTCTTAAGATTAATGTGTTGAGTTACTGCCTTGGGTTAAAAGCATCTCAAACAGCATTTGTATTAATTCTTTATAGTAAAGGAGAAAATCATAAAATCTCTATTAAAAAGTGAGCTAAACTCCAATAGTTCATCTATTTTATTATACGAAATTAATTGTTTAGGTGTAATTTAATAAATATATAGAAATATATAAATATATTCAAATCAAACCCTAAATATCGGGTTAATTATTTTAACTTTTTGACATTTTGTTCTTGTTTTATAAAAGAGAATAAATTCAAAAAGGCAAGAAATAAAATTTACATGAAGATACAAATTTGTAAAAATTTTATAGATTTAGAGGAAATGCTTGTCTCTCTTCCCATTTTTTGTATTATAGAAGATCATTTACATGAGCTGTTGGAGCCAAAAATGATGTTTTTCCTCTAAAATAAAAATTATTCTAGTTTTACATGAGCTGTTAGAGATGCTCTAAGGAACCAGCTGTATATATGTATGTTCTGAAGTCTCCAGAATGGGGAGTTTCCTGTACTTAACATTTTTACTATTACTTTGTTCGTTGTGTAATAAATCTCTCATTTTTACTATTACTTTGTTCGTTGTGTAATAAATCTCTCATTGGTCCAAGTTCTTTTAGTTGCTCAATCTCATGTTAAATGGATGATTCACAATTATCTGATCAATATAGGCTTTCCTCACGGTATGGAAACGTTCTTCGATCCCTTATGTTTTCTCTTTACATAGCAGTCTTGGTAGTAAATTTGCTCTAGGATCACTTTTAGTGGAACCATTCTCTTTCAAATTCAAGCTTATTAAACTGCTTTAGAAATCACTAAACCCAGAAAACACCTGGCTTTTTTGCTTAAGATGCTACCAAAAGCAAATGATATGATTACTTTATTTTATGATAGGAATGTCTTGCTTTATTTTGGGGAACTACCATGTATCTATTCAATGTTGAAAGGTTTAGATAAGACTTATCAGGGCTAGGGCAAACCCTGTGACCTAGGCCTGAAGACTTTCAGATTTGTTGACTGGGGGAGTTTCACCCACGTTTACTGAGAGGTGGCACCCTCTTCAAGGGCCCGGGTGCATTCCCCAAAGAGACCACACCCTCACCCAGCGGCCCAAGAACTTTTTACAGCTCAAAGATCCAGAGACATTTTATAGATTACCCACCAATGAAAGATTGTTGGTAGCTGAAATCAAATTTGTGTGAGTTTACACCTCAAGTCCGCCCATAACCAACTGAACCAACCCTCATTGACAACTACCATGTATCTATAAAAACGTTTTGTAGGCACTTTAAAATTCGTTAAGACAACTTCAGAAGTTTGAGAACTTGAATTTGTTGTTGAGATTCTATTAAATGCTTCTTCAGTTCTCCTACTTCAAATCATCTTCAAACATGTAAAGCAATGCAAACCTTGAAAAAGGACGCACAGATGAATTTTTTTTGAATAGAAAAAGAAACCAGCCATCTGTATATGAAATCTTAGTCAGCGGTTGCCAAAATTGACATGAGGAAGATGAAAGATATTTTTGTCTTATTAGTATGATTTTCAGGAGATGCACCATTTTCTCCATGAGTACGTCCTGAAACCCTTTTATGAACAAGATTGCTCATATCATTGAGGTGCTGTTCAAGATTGAAGCGTGTCAATGGATGCTACTCCACCAGCAGAGGAGCTTCTAAACAAGCTTCAAGTACTGGAAGAGGGTCACACCCACATCAAGCAAGAACTGCCGACCATGTTCACGGACAACTCCTACTCCTATGCCAAACAGGAAAGCCAAAGAGCTTCCCTCGCACTGTTGCGGTGCTCAAGATTCTCTTCAAAAAGGAGGATCAGCAGTGGCACCAGGCGGCTCCCAACTCTGAACGTTGGTGATCGGCAGTGTCTGAACATATTGCAATCAATTGGACAGGCTGTTTATATTTTTGATCTTAACTATCGTATAACTTACTGGTCAGTAGCCCAGCTCAACCAAGGTCTCGGTTTTGATTTTCAGGAATGATATCATTTCCTATTTCCTGTTCTGCTTTCATTGTAGTTTCTTGGATTATGGCGTTATTGTTTGATGTCATTCTTGGTTGTAACTTCTGCTAGGGAAATAAGTTGATATTCTGGAATTGCGTTAGTACCAAGAGTAACTATATTACTGAAGTTGTTCTTTAGTTTTCAGAGTTTTCGATTTACTGCATTTAGGAAAGTATTCAATTTTACAGGAACCTGGAAATCTATTTGGTTATTCTGCTGCGGAGGTCCTTGGACAGAATGCCCTTGAGCTCTTAGCAGATCCCCAAGCCTATGTTGTAGGACAAGGTCTCGTTGGACGTCTCACCAACGGGGAGAGCTGGACAGGGCAGTTCCCAGTCAAGAACAAAATGGGAGAAACATTTCTAGCCATTACGACGAATAGTCCATTTTGTGATGATGATGATGGCACATTTATTGGGGTAATTTGTGTCGAGTGATATTCGCTTTTTTCAAGATAAGAAGGTTCAACTGTTTGGTGTGGATGAGCTCCCAGAACCAGATCCAAGCTTTGGACATTGTACTACTGTTGCAACTGTACTTGGTCTTGATACTCAGCAGCCTCTACAAAATGCAATTGCATCAAGATTAACATCTTTGGTTAGTACTCTTCTAGTTAATTTTTATGTTCCTCTAGTTATTGTTGGAGAAAAAATATATCACATCAGAAAATGGATAAATAAAATACAACATATATGTGAGTGGATCATACCTAATTGTACCAATGCATTTTATAGTTAAAACTCAACACCTTAAAGGTGGTTAAGTCAGGACAATATCAGTACAATAGTGATCCACGAGTCACGCTTGTCCCAGTTCAAGTTGGTATAAGAGCGGTCCCTCTTCAATTACTTCTTCCAGCATAACAGCGGAAAATCTCCCAAAATAATGAGCTCAAATTGAGTTCATCGAAAAGGTTTTGGCTTAATATCATACTAAGTGCATACAGTGGGCCTTAGACCGCATATCTCAATTTCAAAAATTGGTCCAAATCATATTCCGAATCAAGCATACCACCAAATAATATTCCGAATCAAATTATCAAATCAAATTACATGTGCAGACCTAAAAAAGTTAGGTTGCACGTGAGGGGGAGTGTTGGAGAGGAAAGATCTCACATCCGAAAAGAGATAAATAAAATACAACATATATGTGAGTGGATCATACCTAATTGTACCAAGATATTTTGTAGTTAAAACCCAACACCTTAAAGGTGGTTAAGTTGAGACAATATCTGTAGAATGATGATCCATGAACCACGTTTGTCCTAGTTCAAGTAGTAGAAAAAAATAATTTGATATGTTTGGAATACTTGGATGTATTATTCTCCTCCAAATAATAGGGTATATATGGAGATACAATCATAATCCTAATAAGAATAATATAACCTACACCTACAAGGAAAGTAAATATTTACAGAAAATTCTACAATCTCCCTCAAGTTGGTGCATAGATATCTATCATGTCCAACTTTCCAACCGAATTGTCAAATACTTTCATTGACACTCCTTTCGTAAGAACATCTGCTAATTGGTCTTATGTATACACGAAAGTGAAAGGAATGATTTTCTTGTTCAAGTTTTCCTTAATGAAATGTCGATCCACCTCCACATGTTTTGTCCGGTCATGTTGAACAGGATTATGAGCAATTTCAATAGTAGACGTGCTATCACAATGCAAGTCCATAGATTTCTTGAGTTTGAAACCAAATTCTTTCAACACATTACGAATCCATAGCATCTCACAAACTCCATGTGTCATACCTCAAAACTCTGCTTCAGCACTTGACCTGGCTACAACTTTCTGCTTCTTACTTCGCCAAGTCACAAGGTTTCCTCCAACAAATGTAAAATACCCAGATGTAGACCGTCTGTCAGTCTTATCATCAGCCCAATCTGCATCAGTGTATCCAACAACATCCAATTCTCATTTTTTCTCAAATAATAATCTTTTACCCGGTGTCATCTTCAAGTACTTCAAAATACGATACACTGCATCCATATACTCTTCACTAGGACAATGCATAAATTGACTAACAACACTCACAACATAAGCAATATCAGGTCTAGTATGAGAAAGATAAATAAGTTTCCCTACTAGACGTTGGTACCTCCTTTTATCAGTCAGGACTTGATCTGGATAGATGGCAAGGTTGTGATTCATCTCAATCGGTGTCTCAACACTCTTGCAGTCAAGCAATCCAGTCTCAGCTAACAAGTCAAGTACATATTTTCGTTGAGATAAACAAATACCCTTCTTTGATCTTGCAACTTCAATTCTAAGAAAATACTTTAGATGTCCAAGGTCCTTCATCTCAAATTCCTTCGACAGATACTTCTGTAAAGCGTCCATCTCATTTGGGTCATTTCCTGTGACAATCATATCATCAACATACACAATCAGAGCAGTGATCTTACCTGACTACGCTTGATGAACAAAGTGTGATCCGAGTTGTTTTGTCTGTAACCAAACGTCTTCATTGATTTGGAAAATCTCCCAAACCACGCTCTAGGACTTCTTTAACTTACAAACATTGCTGACATCTCAAGGTCTACATTTGACTCCTGGCGGCATGTTCATATACACTTCTTCCTCTAAGTTTCCATTGAGGAAAGCATTCTTCACATCAAACTGTTATAGAGGCCAATCCTTATTTGCTGCAAGTGAAATCAAAATTCGAATAGTGTTGATCTTTGCTATGATTGCAAACGTCTCTTCATAATCAATCTTATAGCGTTAAGTGTATCATTTGACAACTAATATGGTTTTTTACCTATCAATGTTCCCATCGGCTTTGAGTTTTATAGTACATACCCAATGACATCTAACGGTCTTCTTTCCATCAGGTTTATGAACATCACATGTCAAGTTCTTTTGCAAGGCCTCTAGTTTCTCATTCATTGTTTGAGTCCACTTCGGATCCATCATTACATTATGTACGGTACTAGGAATAGATACACTAGATAATTGATTAATAACAAGATCATGTGACCCAGCCAACCTATGGTTAGACATCTAATTTGCTATAGGATATTTGGTTTTGGCTTTGATATCTGGTTCATATTGTTTCTTTGGAATACCCTTGGTAACCCTTTGTGATTCCTAGGTTCAATATTATCTACCCTATAAAATTGGTTTGAATTTAAAGGTACCTGTGGAGGGACATTGATGGCGGATTCTTCGGTTGATTATGTGGAGAAAGGGAAGGATTTGACGAAGAAGTATTTGAATTACTATCAGTTGGATATGCCAACTCTATGGGCTTGACTTGCCGGTCATGAATTACTGTTGTCTGGTGACTCTGGTCTATATGGACAGAATCTGTGGAAGCAAGCATGTTAGCAGAATTGGTGGCTCGGCTTGGCGGCTCTTCTCTAGCATGTACTGGCTCGGCTCGGGTCTCAACTTCAGCCTCCCCTGTTTTGACACGCATCACATCGTCAAAATTCCTTGCGCTTGCGTCAACGCTTTCATGTCTATTTGACTCTTCTGTTCCAATATGAATGCTATTATTAAGTCCAACTCTAAATATTATTCCCAAAGCTTCTAATTCTTCAAATTCTTCGAGTTCAAATAAGTTATTTCGAGAGTTTCCTTCACAATCTCTCTCCCCTTGAAGGAAAGAACTCGATACTCCCCCTGAGTAATAAGGCTCTGATTCGTGAAAAGAAACGTCAAGGAATACATGAATGGTGTTGGTCAGAGGATCATAACATCTGTAACCCTTTTAGAAATCGACATACCCAATAAAGATACACCGCCTTGCACGAGGATCAAGTTTACTTTGTTGTTACTTTGGAATATGAACATAAATTACGCATCCGAACACTCGAGGCTCCAAATTAGGTAATGACGGAATAGAAAGAAGATGTTGAAACTGCTGCAAAGGGGTTTGAAATTCAATTACCCAAGAAGAAGTACGATTAATGAGATATGCAACAGACCTCACAGCTTCTCCCCAATATTCAAGAGGTATATTCATGCCAAATAAAGAAGCACGAACAACTTCAAGTAATTGTCGATTTTTTTGTTCTGCTAATCCATTTTGCTGAGGAGTGTAAGAATTTGAAGTCTGATGTTGAATTCCATAAGACTGCATAAACTCTTGCATACAACCATTAACATACTCTCCACCATTGTCAAACTGGAAGACTCGAATAACTTGTTGATATTGTGTAGACATCATCTTGTGAAATTCTGTGAACCGATAATAGACATCGCTCTAGTTCATCAGTAGAGACACCCAAGTCATACGAATATAATCATCAATAAACGTTACAAAATATCAATAGCCACTGTGAGTAGGAATTTTTGCAGATCCTCAAATATCGGAATGAATCTTCATGAATGGAACATGACTTCTATGCAGACTTGGGGAATATGAAATACAATGGCTCTTTGCCAGTTCACATATGTCGCATCGAAAATTTGAATGGTCGGCACATAAAAATAATTATGGTTGCAGTTTCTTCAGATAATTGAAGTTTAGGTGGCCCAACCGATAATGCCAAAGCTACACATTTTTCTTAGCACTCTCAGATCCATTGACCTGATTAGCTTGACCCAAAAAATACTTTTGTTTTTCTCATGTATTTGTCAAATCCATGTAGCATAATTTTCCCTTCCGTACATCATAACCTAGAATCTGACAAGTTAGAATATCCTAAAATACGCAGAAAGAAGGGTAGAAAGTAACAGTACATGATAATGCTTGAATGATTTGGCTAACTGAGAGAAGATTGTATGACAATGAAGGAACAACTAATACAGAATAAAAAGTTAACGTGTCTGATAAGACAACAGAACATTCTCCGGTAACCGGAGTTGGAGTACCATCAACGGTAGAAACACTATTTTGAGAGGAAGATTGTAATTTTTGTAAGAGGGTATAATCATTAGTTATGTGATCTCTTGATCTGCTATCAATAATCCAGAAACTATTCATAGATACCTTACCGTTCATACCTGATTGTGCGACATTGGAAGCATTAGACGATTATTTTTCCTCTGTAGTGTCTATGACAACTTTTGCTTGGTTCTTTCGGGTGTCTTGGTGAAATTCTGCCAATTTGTGCATCCAATTGTTTCATAACATCGTTGTTTGCTATGACCGAAATATCCACAAAGCGGACATTTTGAGTTTGCATATAAATTTTGTTTGCGATATGGTGGAATGATGGTGTGGTTGTTGATTTGATATGCCATGAAAAATAAATTCAATTTGCTGAGATTAGAAATTTAAAATTTGAGATTTGAAATTCGGGATTTAAAATTTAAGATTTAAAATTCAGGATTTGGGATTTTGGTATGATTATGGTATGCAGCAGAATATGAATACAAAATTCGGGTTTGTGGCTCTCATGGCAAGTAGAAAAGAATAATTTGTTATGGTTTGAAATACTTCGATGCATTATTCTATTTCAAATAAGAGGGTATATACAAAGATATAATTATAATGCTAATATAAATAATATAATCTACATCAAAATTAAATATTTACAAAATATTCTACAATTATACATATTAAGTGGCTTCTCGTAATCCTGAAATTAAATAGGCATCCAAGGTGAGCAACAAAGTCAAGTCAAGATTCAGTGCAGGGAAAGACAACTGGGATTACAAGACGGGGAATGGAGACATTCGTCACTCTGACCACAGTGAGGATGTGGGAACTTAAGTGCAGCTAGCACACCTAGAGGTGTTATACCTCCATCTCCTTTCTCCGTACTTTCCTAGATCAAAGACAAGTTTCATAAGAATTCCGGATGTTCATATTATGTCCAGATGTTACAGTGCCTATAGCCAACAAGTGTGAGCACAAATTAGACATGTCTCATAAGAATTCCAGAGTTATTCCATAACAAGTTGGTTGATTCCCTAGGTAAATGATATGTTTATTTGCTGTAACAAGACGTGGACTCTCTCCGTCAACCTTTATCATTTTATTGTTCAAGGTAGTTTCATATAAACATAATGGAATTGAAAGGTAAGACATAAAGCCAGGTGTTTTTTCTTTGCTGTGTTGTATTTTTGTTTAGCTTTTTAACTGGTGTTGATCCAGCTTGTCGGAAAATTGCTGGGGGAAACTTAAAAAGTATTGCATACACAGCGTGCTCTACGGTTCAAAGCAACGCGTTGAAGGCACTCATGTTCATTGCAGTGAATCTACAACTCAAGAAGACCTCAATAGTGAATTCCAATATACATGAGATGCTAGGGAAGATGTTTCCTTTGACTATTCTCAAGAGTCCTATGCCTCTGAGATGCAACAAATGATCACTAGGTAATGCTCACAGAACTAAAAACACTACTCTACAGTCTACACCAGTTCATCAACAATTATTTATGCATATTTCATTGTTAATGCCATTTATGTCATTGATCTGTGGATAATTACTTGTCTAATCTGTTGTTTACAGTGAAGGCATGGCCTGATGGAAGTCTTCCTCGATTAGTTGAAGACATATATGGTACTGAGCATTTGTTGGAGGATAATTTAAGCTATATAAATCATTGCATATACCAATATATCAGATAGCCTGAAAGATGTCATCTCTTAATTGTCGTTGAGCTTCCTGTGCCATGAGACGTGCAATTGATTAGGATTGATACCAGCATTGAAATCCTCCAATGTTACCAAAATAACACCATTCAAAGCTTTATGCTTAATTTCCAAAACATGAACCAAACTGTTCCCATAAAACAATTCTCCTGCACTGTCGGTTTTTTTGTGGAGACAACAGATGGGATTGTCCTATATTTTTTTCCCGATTCTGCTATTAGCCTCAATATGTGGCAAAGACATGCAACAACTTTTTCGTGGAGGACGACACGAACGCCAACAGGCAACACCCGAACTCTGCAGCTGGCAATTCGTGGCACCAAAGGAGGGAGTCATGGCAATATAACAAAACAAAACGCAAACAAAACAAACGGGCAAAATCCTAGTTTTTGAAGATCGATGGCAGACTGAATTTTCCTTTGCATATGAAGCGACCACGTAACAACACAGGTGACACTTTAAAATGAGCGTGTCCTCCAGGGAGTCCGTTGTCAACTTGACTATAATTACAGAAGACGTCAAGAGAGATGGCTCATCACTGAGGTGTCCATTCAAGCTGAAGCGTGACAATGGATGATACTCCACCAGCAGAGGGGCTTCTCAACAACCTTCAAGTATTGGAAGAGGGCCAGGAACACCTCAAGCAAGAACTGCCGACCCTGTTCAAGGACTACTCCTACTCCTATGCCGAGCTGGAAAGCGAAAGTGCTCTCTCAGTTTTACCGCAGTACTCGATATTCTCTCCAGAATGTAGAATCAGAAGTGGCAGTCGGCTGCCATCAACTCTGAACTTCAGTAATCGCCAGTGTCTCAACATATTGCAGTCAATGGGACAATCTGTTTTTATATTTGATCTAAACTGTCGTATAATTTATTGGTTAGTAGCTCAGCTCGACCATAGTCTTAGTTTTGATTTTCAGGTTTAAATGAAGTATTCCCTATTTCCTGATCTGCTTTCATTATATTTTCTTGGACTATGGGGTTCTTGTTTGATGTCAATTCTGGTTACAAGTGCTAGTTCTCTAGCTAGGCCAATAAGCTGTAATTCTGAAATTAGAAGAATGCTTAATTATGCAGGAACAAAGCTGCTGGAGATATATTTGGTTATTCTTTGGCAGAGGCCCTTGGACAGAATGTCGTTGAGCTTTTGGCAGATCCTGGAGCCTTAGCTGATGGACACAGCATTGCTCAACGTCTCATCATGGGGGAGAGCTGGACAGGGCAGTTCCCAGTCAGGAACAAAATGGGGGAACCGTTTCCAATCATTACGACAAGTACTCCATTTTGTGATGATGATGACAATTTTAATGGGGTTATTTCTGTTGCAAGTAAGGTCCACCCTTTTAAAGAGAATAGGGTTCAACTGTTAGGCGCGGATGAGCTCCCAGAACCAGATTCAATCTTTGAACCTTGTAACACTGTTGCAACTCAACTTGGTCCTCAGCAGCCTCTACAAAATGGAATTACATCAACATTAACAACCATGGTTAGTTAATTTTCATGTTTATCTGGTTATACTTGTGCATATTAAGTGGCTTCTCATAATTACGAAACAGGCAGCCAAGGTGAGCAACAAGGTCAAGTCAAGATTCTGTGCAGGAAAAGATAACTGGGATTGCGTAATTGGGAAAGGAGACTATCCTTCAGAGTGACCATAGTGAGGATGGGAACATAAGTGCCTAGTTCACCGCGAGGAATTATAACTCCTCCTTTCGCTATACTTCCAAGATCAAAGACAAGGTTCATAAGAATTCCAGAATTTTATAATAATTCTAGATGTTACTGCATCTGTATCCAAGTGTGATCATACGTAAATAAAGTCTCATAAGAGTTTTCCGTTTTCAAATTCCATAGACAGTGGGATAGATTTCTAAGAAAATGTCATGTAGTTCTCGGCAGCAAGATGCGGAATCGATTTTGTCAACCTCTATCATTCTATTGTTGAATGTAGTTTCATATAAACATTATGGCATTGGAAGGTAAGCCTAGTGTGCAAACAGTTGTGAACACCAAACTTGATGTGTTATGCACGTTGTCAGTATCAAAGTAAAGATGCAGCAACATATTTCTAAATAAACCTAACAATTACATGGACCTGATATACTACTGAAATTGAAACGTTCTACTTTGGTGTTAAGTAGAAGACGTTTCAAGTTGGTGCAGGATCAAGGAAAAAGAAAAGCATGCACATGAATGAAAATCTGTAAACAGGAAATTGAAATTTTATCAAACAAATCACTAGCAACTCTATTATAAATCAATTGTTGTCTTGCAGATAAAGTTGCTTACAAGGCAGCTGGAGACTGGCAGGAGGCCGCACCCGACAATGGGTCAGAAAAACCACAAAAGAGTAAAAGGACCAGACCGATCTTCAATCTAGAAAGATGAAGGCGAACTTAACCCAATTTGAGACAGGCAACGGAACTCGAACTCGATAGAGTCAGTGGACAACACAGTGAGAAACTGAGACAACACCAAAACGAGAATTTCTTTCATTTGATATACATTAATTAATCCCGGCCCACTTACCATCTCTCACCCTATCTGCCACCGACATACATTATTTGTCCACAAATTAATGATATTATCTACCCACTAACGGTTGCAGGGATTAAATATACACACTGGTGTATCATATACTGGTGTTCCTTGGCTGTGTTGTTTTTTCTTTTGCTTTTAACTAATGATGATCCAGCTTGCCAGCAAATTGCTGGGAGAACTCAAAAATATTGCAGACACAGCATCAATGCAGCGAGTTCTGTCTATGGTGACTGCAGCCAAAAGGAAATGTAGACCAGCTGCAGCCTTGTGTGCAACATGCAGTTAAACAGTAATGAATGTTGAAGTCCAACATATATATGAGATACTAGGGAAGTTGTTTCTTCATTATTCCCGAGCTTCTATGCCTCAGAGATGCACAAACAATGTTGACTAGGTAATGCTCCTTTCACTGAACTAAAACACTGTCCTATACGAGTTCAACTCACCTTTATATATGCTCAAGTCACCTGGTTGCTTGAGGTCAATATATAGTGATGTAGTGTCTAAGGACTAAAGTACTAATGTGTTCTGGTTTACTGTATTGTGTTATTCACTGAAAGTTTGTTGTTCTTCTTTAATTAGTCTGTAATCGTTTTCTATGTGTGATAAAGTAGGCATAATTAATCTGATACTCTAGTAGTTGCTCAACTTCATGTGACATGTCAATTATCTGGTCAATATATGAAGTGGAAATATATTCTTGGAACACATGTCTGTGTATAGCTTAGTGTTTTCTAGGAAGTGTTTTTCCTCCAAAATCATTTTCATCAGAAGACCATGGTTTCTTTTTCCAATCACAAATGTTTTCTGCAAGAGCGCTAGAGAGAGGTTCTATAATGAAAGCACTTGGATTATCTTCTTTAAATGAGATAGTTTCGCTATGAATACTACTGTATGTTATTCAGCAAATTAGAAAAAGAAACTAGCCAACTGTGCATAACAGACAGCGGTTGCCAAAATTGGTAAGTTTTTGATGAAGATAAAAGATACTTTAATTTTGTCTTACTAGTATGATTTTCAGGAAAAAGACTACTCATTTTCTCCATGAGTAAGAGAGAAGACAGAAGCCATTTTAGAAATCAAGTTTTCACATATCATTAAGGTGTCGATTCAAGCTTGAAGCGTGGCAATGAATGATACATTGATACTCCACCAGCGAAGAGCTTCAAAACAAACTTCAAGTACTCGAAGAGGGTTAGGAACACCGCAAGCAAGAACTGCCGACCCTGGGACTACTACTCCTATATATGCCGAGCTGGAAAACCAAAGAGCTCTTTCAGTTTTGCCGCAGCGCCCAAGATTCTCTACAAAAAGTAGAATCAGCAGTGGTAGTCGGCTGCCATCAACTCTGAACTTCAGTGATCGGCAGTGTCTTAACATACTGCAGTCGATTGGACTAAACAACGACAAGTGTGGGTTATGGATTATCCATGTACTGATATTGTTTTAACTTAACCACCTTTAAGATGTTGAGTTTTAATCAAAAAATATCTTGGTACAATTGAGTATGATTCACCCACTTATAAGTTATATTTTATTTGTCATTTTTCTGATATGAGATATATTCATCTCTAATACTACCAACACGCCATCTCACCTGACTTCTGCATGTGAAATGAATCGGGACGGAATAGACCAAGTGGCATTAGATGACAATCCAAAAGGGCAAGAAAAAGAACCAACTACCAGCATAAACAGCATAGCCGACGAATAAGAAAAACAGGCCGACAAAATTTTTTTCGTCAGCTAAGTTATATTTTCGTCGGTTAAACTAAATTTTTCGTTGGCTATAGTATATGAACTTTAGCCGACAAAATTTGAAAAGTTTACCCTACGAAATTAGGGTATTTCGTCGGCTAAAATACTTTTTACTTACAAAATTGCACTACAGATATTTCGGTGTCCGATTGACTATTGTGATACCAATCTGAAAACGGAACTGGCGTACAAGTCAAACACATGGCTAAAGCCATGAAATATGGGGCTTTTATGGTCATCCGAGTTTGCTCAAGGCTTCAAAATACAGTTTTTTCTAACACATAACATATGAAAATGCCTATATCTGCATCTATATGAGGTATTTTGGTCGAACCTTCACCACAACAAACTGTCACCATGATGAGACGCAACTGCCCATCTAAAATTTTGAGACATTTACCCCTCGATAATAGGGCTCCCCATAAGGATAAATAATGGTAAATAGTAGGCATGTTGTGATTCGGGTTATCAAAATTCACAAACAAAAATACTACCATCAGATATCATCAATATGTTGAAATATGTCTATGGTAATAAATTCAACTTCATCCGATAAATTTAAGGGCATCATCGGGACGGTCAATCCCGTAAGTCAAACCCCTAAATTGTATTGACCGCAGCTATCGGCACCGAGACTTTACCGGAATTACGTAATTTTTCAACCGTAGACATATTTCACCATTCCGGTCATATATTATTTCACGACTTTTTTTGCGTTTGATGTTTCTACATAGAGTTTTTGAAACAGAACATTTACTTAAAACTTAGTAAACAAGTTATACAACATTAGTAGGGCATTCTGTGATTCCAATGATCAAAGTTGAGAAACAAAAATCCGACCATCTGATATGATCATTATGTTGAAATATGTCTATAGGAAAAAATTCAACTTGATCCGACAACGTAAGAGCTCGATCCTTACGGTCAATCTCGTATGTCAAACCTCTTAACGCATGGAAACGGTCATTTGACTGTCTAAATTACGTATTGTGCCCAGACCTTGAACTGAAAATAATTTCAAATCGATGAGACTCAACTGTGGTATAAAAATTTTATGAAAAATAACCACCGGAGATAGGGCTACATTTAGGGAGAAAGAATGAAAAATTGCATTGACCGCAACTATCGGCACCGAGACTACTAGAATTACGTGATTTTTATCCGTAGACGTATTTCACCATTCCGGTCATATCTTATTTCACGACTTTTTTTTCTTTTAAAGCTTCTACGTATAGGGTTTAGGGTGTAGGGTTTTAGCTGACGAAATTAGGGTAATTCGTCGGCTAAAGTTAAATAAATAAATAACTATAGCCGACTAAATTAGGGTAATTCATCGACTAAAGTTAAATAATTAACTATAGCCGACAAAATTTATTAAAAATCGTTGGCTAAAGTTAATTCAAAATTTTCGGAGGGATTTTGAAAATTTCGAACTTTTTCCGACTAAAATTTTGAACTTTAACTAACGAAATTAGGGTATTTCGCCGGCTAAAGTTTAAAATTTTCAAAATTCCGGCCGAAAATTTCAATTTTTTTCTATATCTTTCATTTATCTCCTCCTCTACCTCCTTCTCTTCATCCTCCTCCTCCTCTCCTTCTCCTCATCCTCCTCTCCTCTCCTCTCCCTCTCCTAGCCTTCTCCACTCCTCCACCACCGGTGACAAAACGAAAAAGAAGAAAAAATGAATCAAAAATATAAGAAATAAAAAATAAAAAAGATATAAAAATAAATAAAATAAATAACTATAGTCGATGAATTTTAATAAAATTCGTCGGCTAAAGTTAAATATAAAAAATATAATAACTAACTGTAACCGACGAAATTTAAGAAATTTTGTAGGTTAAATTTAAATAAAAAAGAAAATAAATAATAAATAAAATAAAATAAATAACTATAGCCGACAAATTTTATTAAAATTTGTCTGCTAAAGTTAAATATATATATATATATATATAAAATAAATAACTATAGCCGACGAATTTTAATAAAATTCGTCGGCTAAAGTTAAATAAATAAATTACTATATCCGACGAAATTTATTAAAATTTTGTTGGCTAAGGTCCAAAAATTCTTTAGCTAAAGTCTAGACTTTAAGCGATGAAAAATTTATTCGTCGGCTAAATAAATGACTTTAGTCGACGATGAACAGTAATTTTGTCAGCTAAAGTCTTGGCCGACGGCTTTTTCCCAACGATGTTTCGTCGGCTAAGACATTAACCGACAAAATTTTTTACTTAGCCAACGAAAAATTTCGTCAGCTAAAGTTGTTATTCTGATAGTGACATGATTTAACCATAATTAGAAGAGCCTTAGGGATTGGATACCTGATGGTGTCATCTGTTCTAGTTTTGGGTTTGACAATGCCATCTTAGAGCCGTGAGCATGGAATGAGTTGAGGTTGTTGGAGGAGCAGCTAGCAGAGTAACAGTTGGCTGAGGAGGAGTTATTGATGGATCAAGAGGAGCCGAAGGTGGTGAAGGAGTGAGAACAGATGGGGAGTAGGTGGCTGGAGGAAGGATTGAGGTTGTTTCTGGAGAATCTGAATTGTGCTCATCGATGTGAGTTAGTGTTGTTGCAAGATGAGATGAAGGTGGTGCAACATTTGAAGGCAGAGGAGAGGGTGGAGACTTTGTGATCTCATGAACAAAAGGTTGTGGCGTCGTCGCTAATAGGAGTGAACGACGACTGTATTGAAGGAGAGTAATAAAGGGTGACACCGATGGATTTGAGAGACACGATTAGTTTTGTGATCAAGACAACGATAACCTTTCTGGTGAGGACTATAACCTATGAAAACACACTTGACACTATGATTAGATAATTTGCTAGAAGCAAGAGGATCAAGATGAGAAAAACAAGAACATCCAAAGACACGAAGAAAGGAATAAGAAGGAGAATGACCATAAACAAGATGAGATGAAGGTGGTGCAACATTCGAAGGTAGAGGAGATGGCAGAGACTATGATCTCATGAACAAAAGGTTGTGGCGCCCTCGCTAATGGGAGTGAACGACTACTGTATTGAAGGAGAGTAATAGAGGGTGACATCGATGGATTTGAGAGACACGATTAGTTTTGGGATCAAGACAACAATAACCTTTGTGGTGAGGACTATAACCTATGAAAACACACCTGACACTCTGATTAGATAATTTGTTAGAAGCAAGAGGACCAAGATGAGGAAAACAAGAATACCCAAAGACACGAAGAGAGGAATAAGAAGGAGAATGACCATAAAAACAGTTTGTGGGGAGTGTCCCAATTAAGGGTGGGAGTGGGAAGAAGATTAATGATGTAAACAGATATCAAAACAGCCTCGACCCAAAGTTCTTGAAGAGTGCTAGAAGTGAGGAGTAGAGTACTTCATTGTAGCAATATGGCGATGTTTCCTTTCAGTAAGTCCATTTTGTTGTGAGGTATATAGAAAAGAGAAGTGTTGTTGGATGCCCAATGATGCACATTAGTGAAAAATGCATGGTTTACATACTCTGTGTCATTGTCAGTTTGTAGAAATTTGATAGAGCCATTAAAAATATTCTGGATCATAGCAACCAATTTTTAAAAATGGGTGACGGCTTCATTTTTCTCGTGCATTGGATAAATATAAGTATATTTATAGTGCTCATCTGTGAAAAACATGTAATATTTGAAACCAAAGAAAGATATTGTTGAGGACTGCCACACATTACTATCAATTATATAAAAAAGAGAAGAAGCAGCACTACCAGAATAAGTATCATAGCCGACGAATATTTAATTAGCAGGCCGACGAAATTTTTTTTCGTCGGCTAAAGTCCATTTTAGCCGACGAAAAAAAATTTCGTCGCCTAAGTGAAATTTTCGTCGGCTAAAGTGGACTTTTAGCCGACGAAAAAAACTTTCGTCGCCTAAGTTAAATTTTCGTCGGCTAAAAGTCCACTTTAGCCGACGAAATGTTGTGTCGTCGGCTAAAATAGTTTTTTTCGTCGGCTATAGTCTGTGAACTATAGCCGACGAAATTTTAAAACTTTGGCCGACGATATATATAATTTCGTCGGCTAAAATGCTTTATATTTCCAGATCTAGACAGTAGCTGATTTGAAAGAAAAAACGAGAGAAAAAGTTTTGGGGTTGGCGAAATTGTTGGGTGTTGTCGAAATCTGTCCGAAATTAGTTTGTGGCGCTATATATAGGTACGTATATGTATATATATCTTGTTTTTGAGTTGATTTAAGAGTTTTATTTTCGTTATGCACATTGATTTTGAGTTTTAATTAGAGTTGATTATATTGTGTTTTAATTAGAGTTGATTATATTGTGTTTTAATTAGAGTTGATTATATTGTGTTTTAATTAGAGTTGATTATATTGTGTTTTGAGTGTGATTGAGTTGATCGATTTGGGTTTGATAATATATATGAAGTTGTTGATATATATATATATATATATATATTAATTAGTAATTATTATATATATTAATTGTACGTTAACTCAGATATAATATAAATTGAATGATTCGTAAATTTAATTAATTAGCGTTTATACATATATATTATGTTATTTTCTCAGGATATGGATAAGAGTTGGATTTCGCTTCCAAAATGGGACAAAAGATATGCTAAAGGAGTTGTTAGTTTTATTGAATATGTGATCAATAATGCTAAAGGGAATACAATTTTCTATTGTCCGTGCACTAAATGTCAGTGTCGCAGCGATATGTATCAATTTCCAATTGACAAGGTTTGGCAGCACCTTCAAAGTAATGGGTTTTGGGAGAAGTACACATGTTGGATATATCACGGTGAAACATCATCAAGGGGTCCGCATGATCATGGGCAATTTTCTGAGACGGGCAGTACATCCAACGATCCAACAACGGCCTTCATCAACGATATGTTTCCTTATGAGAGGGGTGTATGCTCTGAAGGACCGTATATGTCTGACCCGGTGCAGCCCTTCCCTAGAGTTGTCAACACTGCTGGTATTGACAGGTACAACAAACTACTTGCTTTCCAACAGACCCCTGTGTACCCCGGTTGTCAGAAAACGGTTCTTGAAAGTGTGATGGACGTTATGAAGATTAAAGTTGAGACAAAATCGACTGTGAAGGCTGTTGATGAGTATCTACAGTACACTGCTTCGATGCTGCCCCACGGTCATCGTCTTCCTACCACTCATCATAAGGTCCGATGTATACTGAAAGATCTTGGGCTTTCCTACATCAAGATCCATGCATGCAGATATGATTGTGTTCTCTTCTGGGGTAAAGATCCAGAAGGGAATGACCTTGGTGACCTTGACACATGTCCAGTATGTCAGAGTGACAGGTATAAGTTGACTCCTGCAGGCAATAGGAAACCTATGAAGGTACTTCGGTATTTTCCGTTGAGGGATAGGCTGGAACGGTTGTACATGTCATCACACACGGCCAAATCTATGAGATGGCACGCTGATAGGGAATTGCAAGGCGAAGATACCCTTATACACCCTGCTGACGGGGAGGCCTGGAAGCATATAGACAGGGAGTTTCCTCATTTTGCGTCTGAGGTCCGAAATGTGAGGCTCGGGCTCTCATCCGACGGGTTCAATCCTTTTGGCAACATGAGTCTTCAATACAGTGTATGGCCGGTGATTTTGGTACCATACAATCTTCCTCCATGGATGTGCATGAAGAAGGAATACAATATGTTGAGTTTGTTGATTCCGGGACCCGGTTATCCAGGGAAGTGTCTCGATGTGTATTTGAGACCCTTGATTGAAGAGCTTAAGTTTTTTTGGGACGTTGGTCATCCCACTTATGATAAGTTCATGCACGAGATGTTCCAGATGCATGCTATGGTTGTTGGTACCATTAGTGATTTTCCTGCTCGTGGGATGTTGTCGGGCAACGTTGTTAGGGGATACAAGGCTTGTCCAGAGTGCCTAAGCGATGAGGGGAGCAGTAGTCATTGCAACAAGATATGTAGATTGGGTCACCGTACTCTCCTTCCGTATGATCACGAATGGCGGTTCGATGACAAGGCATTTGATGGGACTGTAGAACTTGGTGTGCCTCCTAGAAGATGGACAGGGGAAGAAATTTTAGCAGTGCTTAATGAGTATGATTTTGGGCAGCTCAGCAATCATCCCAATATAGTGGCGGCAATACCTGAATTCAACAACCCACATAAACAGGTAATTAAAAATAATTATTTATTATATTGAATTATATTTAATACGTTTTAAAATATTTTACTAATTCGATTCCTTTGTAGGCCGTTTCCCGGGTGAACGCTCAGAACCGGCAACGCAACATGAGGAACCATCATGCCGGTTCTAGACCGTTCGCATCGTTGATGGAGGAGGCGGCCAGGGAACATCCAGAGGTCAACCAGTACGTCTATACGTACGAGAGGGCATATCCTGACTCCCAGGAGGATATTGTAAGTCGTTTTACGTTTTAAAATTTAGTAAATTATATGTATATATATATATTTTAAAATGTTAATTAATTTTTTTTTCCTATCAAATTAGGCGAGGGTGAGGCAGGCTAGTGACGAGGTGATGGCTGCTATAGTCAGGGAGACATGGCCTGACACGCAAGAGGAGGACATGTCCGAAGCCATGTCCCGGATCGACAGTTCGGATCTCAGCGTTGGGGCCAGGATCATGGGCACAGCCTTCCCACCGCGAGGAAATAACTTCTACTGTCGGGGCCTGGGAAAGAAGGGCGAGGGGGTACTGAAAACCACTCCTGGGTTTCAGAAAAAAGGAGCCTCGACCAGCAGCAGAACGACTCAGCTTGAGGCGGAAGTTCAGATGTTACGGGAACAACAAGCCGCCCAAGCAGCATATAATGCCGAGAGAGAGGCCGCCCGAGCAGCATATACTGCCGCGAGAGAGGCCGCCCAAGCAGCATATACTGCCGCTCTACAGGAGTACACTATAGCATCCCATGCCGCCCAGCAGACACAGCAGCAGCAGATGTACCAGTACATGCAAGATTTTGTAGCTGCACAGCAGCAGGGACTTCCGCTTCCGCCCATGCCCCCGCCTATTGTCTTACCTCAGCCGCCGCAACCTCCCCAACTTCCCCAACAACCTCATCCTGGAGCAGATATTGATTTAGACGATATCGATTTTATTTAGTTTTTTAAGTTTATGAACAATTATTTATTTAGTTTTTTAGGTTTATGAACAAATATTAATTTACTTTTTAGGTTTTATGAACAATTTATGAATTGAAAATTTAATGCAAAATTTTATGTTACTTTAGATGGTGTGTTGTTGTTGGTTATGAAATTGTTTCTGTAATTTGCAGCTTGCTTGGATGGTAATGTATAAATTTTGTTTGGGTTTCTAGTATAAAAAGTACTATAGCCGACGAAATTTACCATATTTCGTCGGCTAAAGTTTTAAAAATTAAAAAATAAATAGACAATAGCCGACGAAATTTGCCATATTTCGTCGGCTAAAAATATCATAGCCGACGAAACTGTGCTAATTTCGTCGGCTATTGTCTATTTATTTTTTAATTTTTAAAACTTTAGCCGACGAATTTTTAATATTATTTCGTCGGCTAAGTGTTGAAGTATAGCCGACGAAATAATATATTGTAATTCGTCGGCTATACTCTAACACTTAGCCGACGAAATAATATATAAAATTCGTCGGCTAAGGGTTGAAGTATAGCCGACGAATTAAAATATATTATTTCGTCGGCTATACTCCAACACTTAGCCGACGAAATAATATTAAAAATTCGTCGGCTAAGTGTTGGATTATAGCCGACGACGGACTTTATTTCGTCGGCTATAAGTATAGCCGACGACTTATAGCCGACGACTACTTAGCCGACGACGTGTCGTCGGCTAAGGTTATAGCCGACGAAAAATGTGAACAGGCCGACGAAAAAATTTCGTCGGCTAAAATGCTTATCCTGGTAGTGCAGAAATATGATTAGATGAAAAAGGGAGTCAATGAGATTTTCCAAAAGCACAATTATTGCAAAAAGAAGTAAATGAGAGTTTGGAACCAATAGCAGAACCTAAACGAGCAAAAATAGAAAAGGAATTATGACCCAAGCGATTATGCCAAAGAGACGAGTGAACAGTAGAAAATGTCTGAGGAACAATGGAGTGGGTAGACAAACGAAGCAGATAAATACCATCTTGACATGGACCCTGAAACAAGAGACTACCAGTTCGTAAGCAATATATTTAGTAGAAGTCATGAGCAAACACAAAGTAAACAAGGTTGTCTTTGTAAAACGAGCAACGAAAAGAAGATTTTTACAAATGGAAGGAATATGAAATACATTTTGTAAAGAAAAATTAGAGGAGCCTAAGGAAAAGAGAAATGTGTCAATGTGAGATACTGACATAGATCGACCATCACCCATATAAACATTATGCGAACCATCATAAGGTTGAATGTTTTGAAGAGGCATGACAGTCATGTAATGAGTAGCGCCAGTGTCGGGATACTAATTCAGACCCATACTAGAAAAAGTGTGCTAGCAAAAGGAGCGGTAATGAGTCCAGCGAACCAGTCAGTGTATTGAGGAGATGCACAACAAGGCCAAGGAAGACAAGCGAAGTAACTCTGTACATCCATGAAGATGAGATGAGATGTGATTTTTATTTTTATTTTATTGGAGGGGGAGTAAGTGCTTGAACATATCAAAGAGAATAAGGATTTGGAATGAAAACATGATTGCTCAGGCGCGAGAGCGCCGTGCAGAACGAAACGAGACAGCCGACCAATCTTTAATGAATTGATCATGTCCGTTTAATCCTGTCCGTAGGATCAATTCATTAAAGATCGAACGGCTGTCGCCGTTTCGTCACGCACGACGCTCCCGCACCTGAGCAGTCTCGTTGGAATGAATTAGTATATGAAGAAAAAGATGATGGAGGAAGAAGAAAACACAAAGAAGATCTAAGAGGAAAGTAGAGAGGGAAATCACAGGTAAAGATCGAGATTTAGGCTGATACCATACAGAAAAATTATAGAATTGTATTTCCTTTAATGTATTTGTACAACTTCATTGAGCATATATATAGCAGCAATGTTGCTGTTACAGAAAGGGAATGAAATGCAGTTATGAGCATTTACATGTAATATCAAATCCTAACATTTGCACTGCAGATTGACAAAACATATAAGAATTAATTACTAGGCGTGTGGCTTGATAAATGGAGAAGATTGAGGATTTGAACACTTAGGATAGCAAATGTAGCATGTATCCTAAATCTGGAGAAAATAAGAACAATGAACGTAAATCTAGTTTATTATCAGAACTACTTTGATTATCCATTCAGCCTTCTTCTTATTTCACCTTTATAATCTCTTAATAAAGAGACTAAGTATGAGATTCAGATATGCATAAGAAGAGACTAACAAACATATATAGTTTAGGCCTATGACAGTTTCATCCATAAAGAAATTATTTGTATAACTGTTTTGTCATATAACTGCTCCAACTGCAATTTAGATTTTAAATTCAAATGTAAAGTTTATCTACAAATTTATCTTAATGCTTATACATGTTTTAAACTCAAATCACATTATACACTAGACTCTTTGCCTGCCCTTTAGGCATGCAAATTCGCTTTTTTTTTGTTGTAGCAAATTTTTTTGTTGAAATATAACTGATTTTAATTTATTACTATTGCAAATTTACAATCCATGATTTCAGGACTAACTCGATTGTGCAAACTGCTTCACGTTTTTTTCTCTTTTCTGTTTTTAAATGCAAGAAATTACCACCAAGACATTTAAATAGTAGTCTACAGTTGTTTTGAGTGAAATAATAAAAGGGTAATTCAGGTAGTTGAAAACTGCCACGCTTTTTTTCTTTTTCTCTTTTCTGTTTTTAAATGTAAGAAATTACCAACATTTAAATAGTAGTCTACAACTGTTTTGAGTGAAATAATAAAGGGGTAATTGAGGTAGTTGAAAAATTTAACCTTTAACCTTTATCAAAGAAGCAAGATTTTTACTGCATAATAACTTTCATTAATAGAGATTTATACTGCATATTCTTAATATCAGCTGATAAGATTGTGTCAAGTACTGATAAACTGATATGCTTACAGTCAATTCTTGTAGCAAATGCTAGTCCTCTAGGTCAATAAGTTGTAATTCTGAAATTAGGAGAGTGCTTAATTTTGAAGTAACAAAGCTGCTGGAAATATATTTGGTTATTCTTTGGCTGATCGAGGCCCTTGGACAGAATGCCATTGAGCACTTGGCAGATCCCCAAGCCTTTGTTGTAGGACAAAGTATTGCTCAACGTGTGACCAAGGGGGAGAGCTGGACAGGGAAATTTCCTGTCAATAACAAAAGGGGGGACATGTTTTTAGTCATTTCATCCACCACTCTCTATTATTTGATGATGATGATGACAACACTTTTATTGGGGTTATATGCGTCTCAAGTGATGTCCAGCCTTTTCGAGAGTAGAGGGTTCAACTGTTAGGTGTTAATGATCTCCCAGAACCCGTTTCAAGCTTCGGCTATTGTATAACTGTTCCAACTCAACTTGGTTTTGATCGCTCAGCACTCTACAAAATGCAGTTGCCCAACATTAACAACTTTGGTTAGTCTTTTAATTAATTTTTATGTTCCTCTGGTTATACTGTACTTGTACATACAAGTGGCTTTGCACAATCATGAAACAGGCATCCAAGGTTAGCAACAAAGTCAAGTCAAGTCAAGATTTGGCGCAAGAAAAGACAACCGCGATTACAAAACTGCAAATGGAGACAGTCGATGTGACCATATTGAGGATGGGAACTCAAGTGCAGCTAGCTCATCACCAAGAGTAGTTATACCTTCATCTTCTTTCGGTATACTTTTCAAGATTAAGGATATGGTTCATAAGAATTCCAGATGTTACATCTGTGTCAGTAGCCAAGTGTACGTGAGCATGAGTTAGACATGTCTCATATGTATACCAGATTAATTTCATAGCAAGTCGGATGATTTTCTAGGAAAATAATAAGTAATTTGCTGTAACAAGACCGTGGCGGAACAAGGAATGGGTAGAGCTGGGGCCAAAAAATTTTAGGGAGGATAAACATAGAATTTGGAACAAGAAAAAAGATGGGAAATGAGATTCGAACTTGTGACTAGTTATCTAACCAACCAATTAAACTGTTTTGGTTTTTGGTTATTTATTTATAATCGAAAGTATTTAAAGAAAAATCTCAGTACGGGTGTAGCCCTACCAGCCTAGAGCGTTCTTCCACCACTGAACAAGACATGGACTCTATTCGTCAACCTCTATCATTTTATTGTTCAAGGTAGTTTCATATAAATATAATGGTATCGAAAGGTAAGTTCAGTGTTTAAACTTGCCTGTGTTGTTTTTTCCATATAGCAAACTGATGTTGATCCAGCTTGCCGGCAAATTGCTGGGAAAGGTTACAAGTATTGCAGACACGCTGCAGCTGCAGCGTGTTCTCCAGTTCAAAGCAGCGTATTATGCCTCTGATGATAGCAGCTAAGGGAATTGTAGAGCAGCTGCCAGCCTTGTATGCAGTAGTTATTAGAAACCACCTTATCTGACAGCTCATGTAGCATAACCATGTCATTAAACTTAAAATTCTGATTTGTTTTCTAATTTCATTTCCTAATTACAATCATTTTTATTTTTTCAGTTTCTTTTTTCTGTCTTCTAAACCCTACTTTTTCTTTATTTCTGATCTCATCTTCATGACTTCATCATACCATCGATTTTATTTTCTTCTCCCTCTCACCTCTCCTCTCAACCATCTTACCTTCTCTTCGATTTAGAGGAAGATATGAATGAGCCTCAATCCTACCCGATCCTATTGCCATGTGCATTAGAGGAAGATAAGAAGAGCTATACTTGTTTTATTTGATCGTAGACATATATGGGTCTCCTTAACCAGCACTTGCAAATCATGCCAAAGCTCATCCTTAAATCTTTATTGCTATCGATCCTTATCATAAAGATGAATGTAATCCCAATCTTAATTAACCATCAGCAACACAGTTTGTTCTAGCTCACCTCTATTCCCTCACCCCTCTGATCTCAACATCATTCTCTTCAATTGATCGAGAGGATGCGTTCCACAGTTAGTTGAAGACATAGCAGTCAATCTACAACTCACGGAAGGCCTAGAATCGTGAAGTCCAATATACATACATGGGACACTAGGGAAGATGTTTCTTCAATTTCTTGATTATTCTCGAGCTCTTCCTATGCCTTGGAGATGCACAAATAATGTTGACTAGGTAATGCTTCTTTCAGAGAACTAAAATACTAAATATATGCTCAAGGTACCTGGCATGGTAACTTAAGATGTCAATAATGATGTGCCTGATTGTGTCAGTTTACTGCCTTGTGTTATTCAGTGAAAGTGATGAAGTTTAGATTGCCATAGTTTCCAGAAACAATAGCGTGTTACCCTTCTGTAGCTAATTTGTAAGGGTCTTCTGTGTCTGAAGAAATAGGTAAGCAATCCAGTACTCTGTAGAAGTTGCTTAACTTTATGTGACATGACAATTATCAGATCAATATATGAAAGACATTATTGGATCACATGCCTGTGTATAGCTTAGTGTTTTCTAGAGATTATTTTTCCTTTTGACCATACTGTCCTTTTTCGAATCACAAATGGTTAGGCAGATAAGTTAGCTGTGAACACTATCACGTTACTCAGCCTATATATCATCAGAAATGTACATTATGCGTTAGGATGGATGGATGAAATCCAAAACTTATTTCTAATAAAGTAATATGAGGTTCACATCTAAAATTAATTTGTAATAGAGAGAGTAACGCAAACCCTTATAAACGACAGACAAAGTCTCATTTTTTTTTCAATGTGATATTTATATCTCAACACGCTTCCGCATAGAAGACACATAAGGACCCAATGGGTCTCGTGCTCCACTCTGATTTTCACTTGAAGGTATTAATAGACATGTGCCCCCACAATACCATACAGGCCGGTTAAGGTTTGGTATGGTGGTTTGTTCTTAAACTTGTAACTAGTTTTGTTCTTAAACTTGTAACTAGTTCATCCTTGGTTTGAGTCTTGTCAACCGCAAATCTTGTCCTATTTTCTTTTATTCTAAAACTGATTTTTGTTTCCTTTTTTATAGTTTCTTTTTTTTACACTAATACCCATTTATTTCCTCTTTTTCTTATCCTTTCTCTAATTATTGATTCTTTTAAGAATTTTTTTTCATGTGTAGGTCCTTTAAATCTTTTTCTAATATTGACTTATTTCCTCTTTTTGTGAAAAGTCCATTGCGGACTGTATATATATTGTTATTTATGAAAGACAGAAGCAGTCATTACATACTTTACCTCTATCATCTACAAATAGACAAGTAGTTATGAGCCGAGACTCACACTAGTACATAACATAGACTACTCATTAATCGTCTCACGCATAACGCCTAAATGACCTAGAAACCATCTATAGGATCCTAAAGAACTAGAGAAAATAAAAAGATGGCATCCTACATCATAATACCATAGGAAATAGAAAAATGATAAATAAAACTAAAAATATTGTAGAACATAGAAGCCGATGAGGCAACCCAATTGGAATAATCAGGCCAGACCTATTCGGTTCTTTGGTCCCGTCCACCACCCAATTAATATCCACACTCAAACTTGAGGAGAATTATTAATGCATTTTAAGTGAATATAGCAAATTTGATGGATCAAATCAAATTCTATGATTATGAACTGATTTTAGCCATTAGAGTGATTGTTGGATCACAATTATATGTAGGTAATTAAACTTGATACTTTTCTAACATAACTTCATTCTTATGTAAGATTGTTGTATCCATTTAACATATTAATACATAACTATTTCATTCACTATTTCTTTAACTTCGAGTCATAATCTGGGCATCTGCTGGCTATTTGTCCCATATAGTTGGATTTTTTAATCTGATGAGTGGCTCAGGATTTTAGATGGTGATGTTGGATACCTTACTTTGTGGTTATCATTCTCAATTGTAATTCATAAATCCAGCCAGCGCTAAGAAGAAAAAACAATGGGAAAATCAAGATTACTTCTTGATAAGTTGGAATACATAATATAATCAAGTCAACTTGATAGGTCAGTATGATGTAAAATATGCTGGGTTAGGTATATGAGATAAATAAGGTTATTTTAGAGCAGGGGTTTTTCTATTTTATGGTAAAAGTTTAGCCCTGATGGTAACAATGGAAGTGTGTCACTAACTCTAGTATTATGATTATTGTCCCTAATAATTAGATTTATACAGAAAAGAAAACAAGAATATATGATTATGCTAATTGTCCCTTCACTACAATGATTGTGTGCTTGCACGTCCATTTTCATTTTGTGTACGCAAACTAAATTTGAAGTTCTAGTTAGAAGAGCTTCTGCTCCACAAATAGAGAGAGAGAGAGAGACTTGAGTCGAGTGAAGCAACTCGATCACTTCTTGCTTCCAAAGTCGAAACTGTCGCGTGAGAGGAACCACCAAACTGTTTGTGTGGAGCTCAAACATCGATATCGAATAACGATTAACAATCGTTTTGTCAATGATGGAGATATCGTTCATCTAAATCATTACTGACTAATTTGAGAATGTGAAAAAAAATGTTAATGTCGGATCATGTATCTTGTTCCAAACACGATTGCTGAGGTCTTTAACAATATCTAACAATAAATACCTCAACAATTGTTAGATGTTGGGAGTCAGTTTAAAAAATTATTGTTAGATGTTGAGAATCAATATTGTTTTAGATAGTAATAATCAGGCCAGCAAAGTACACACAGTGGTTATCCAACATTGTTCCGGTCTGGAAGAAGAATGGGAAGATACGTGTGTGTAGACTATCGGAATTTGAATACAGCAACACCTAATGATGTGTATCCTATGCCCATGGCAGATATGTTAGTAGATGCTGTAGCAGGACATGAATTCTGTCTTTCATGGATGGAACAGCCGGCTACCATCAGATACCTGTACATGAAGAAGACAGACATAAAACAACTTTTCGGTGTCCAGGTTTTACAAGGGCTTTTGAATATATAGGTATGTCTTTTGGTCTTAAGAATGTAGAAGCCACTTACCAGTGAGTCATGAACCTTATTTTCCATGACATCCTCAACACCAAGATAGAAGTTTACATCGATGACGTGGTAGTCAAGTCAAAACAGAAAGAAAATCATATTGAAGACTTGCGCATGATGTTCGGCCGGATGAGAATGCACAAACTTCGTATGAATCCAGCCAAGTATATTTTTAGGGTTCGTGCAGGAGATTTTTTAGGTTTTGTGGTGCATCAGCGTGGTATAGAGGTTCCAGGAGATAAGGCTAAAGCAGTAATAGAAGCTCCAGCTCCAAGGAACAAAGAGTTGCAGAGTTTGATAGGCAATATTAATTTCTTACGAAGATTCATCTCTAATTTTGCAGGGAAGATTGCTCCTTTCTCTCCCCTTCTTAAGTTGCATGCTGAAGAAAAGTTTATTTAGGAATCAGTGCATCAGGATGCTTTTGAGAAGATCAAAGAGTATTTGGCGAGTCCTCCTGTGTTACGACCACCACGGCCAGGCATTCATTTGAAGTTATACATATCAACATCTTCTTATTCTATTACAGGATTATTAGCTCAGGATGAGACCAGGAAAGATGGTAAGATTATCGAATACGCGGTGTATTACCTTAGCAGGACTTTATTGGATGCAGAAACTAGATATTCGTCAATTGAGAAGCTCTATCTGGCTTTATATTTTGTTGGATGAAAATTACGACATTACATGTTGTCATTCAGTACATTGGTCATAGCACAGACTGATTTAGTGAAGTATATGCTAACCAGGCCTTTCTTGAGAGGTAGGGTTGGCAAATGGATGCTAGCTTTGTCTGAATTTTCGCTCCAGTATGCCCCACTTAAAGCACAAACTGGACAAGCAGTTTCAGATTTCCTTTTGCATCATCCTATTCAGAACAAGCTGGAATGTCAGGACAAAGCAGTTGACTTGGTTTATACACATCCATGGGTCTTGTACTTGGTAGTTATACAGACTCTCTATCAGAAGTAGGTATTTCATTGGTTAATCCAGCAGGGGACAGGTTCTCTTATTCCTTTCAGTTGGAATGGAAATGTACTAATAACCAAGCAGAGTATGAAACTGTAATAATTGGTTTGGAAATGCTATTGGAGATGGGGGTAAGAGAAGTCGAGGTGTCAGGAGATTCACTTTTAGTGATTAACCAACTTAAAGGTGTGTACAAGTGTATTGCGTTTGGTCTAATCCCTTTCTGGGAAAGAGCAATGGAGTTGTTGGATGAATTTGCATACATTATGCTTGAGTACATTCTTAGAGAGAAGAATTTTGCGGCGAACGAGTTAGCATAGATTACTACTGGTGTCAGCTTGGCTGATGGCGTTCGTGAACGTAATCTTATGGTGGAGAAACGTACTTTACCTTGTTTTATGGCTCACCGAGAGATTAATGATGAATTGTTGGTGGCAACACTGGATCCTATTGATGTTGATTGACGGCAGCCTATCATACGGTATCTGACAAATTCATCTTCAAAAGGTTAAGTATTTTGCATTAAATTACATCTTCAAAGGAGGCGAGCTCTTGCGCCGAGGAGAAGAAGGTGTGGACCTACGATGTATCTATAGAAAAGAAGCTAAAAGATTGCTGAGATAGGTACATTTGGGTGTCTGTGGATCTCATCAGGCTGGACCCAAGCTGAGGTGGCTCATTCACCGATATGGTTTCTTCTGGTCATCTATTCTTAAAGATTGCATCAGTTTCGCTAAGGATTGTTTCGAATGTCAGGCTCATGGACCCGTCCAGCATGTTCCAGATATTCTCATGCAACCTATTATTAAGCCTTGGTCTGACAGAGGCTGGGCATTAGATCTTGTGGGAGTCATTCATCCCTATTCCTCTGAACAACATAAGTTCTTGTTGGTGGGGACAGATTTCTTTATTGAGTAGGTGGAGACAGTCCCAGTGAAAGATGTTTCGACCACAACAGTTTGCCGGTTTGTGTTTCAGTATATTATTTGAAGATATGGCATACCAGAATGCTTAGTAGCGGACCGGGGACAGCTTTTATGGCCAAAGAGACTCAAGAGTTTCTTGACGGATATGGAATTAAGTTTCTACACTCTACACCTTATTACGCTCAGTCCAATGGACAGGCAGAAGCTAGCAACAAAATTATCCTGAATATTTTACGGAAGATGTTGGCAAATAACCCTAGAATTGGCATAATGAGTTGGATCATACTCTGTGGGCTTATCGAACGTCCAAAAGAACTCCTACCGGAACCACTCCATATGCTTTGATGTTTGGTCATGATGCAGTTCTTTCTATGCCAATCAATGTTCATTCTCTATGCGTTCGCGAACAACATCAGTTAGTTGGTGAAGATTATGTTCAAGTCATGTATCAGGAACATGAAGATCTAGATTCCAAGCGAATTGAAGTTTTGGATAATCTCATCATAGAAAAGAAAAGAGTTGCTTGAACTTATGATAAACGCACTAGAGGGCGTAGTTTTGGAGTTGGAGACTTGGTTTGGAAAGCTATTTAGCCCTTTGGCAAACACGTTCGCGGACGTGGAAAGTGGTCCCCAACTTAGGATGAGCCTTTTATTATTGATCGTCTTGTTGGTAAAGGTGCTTATTATCTCAGAGAGTTGGTTGTTGATATTCATACTAATCCTATTAATGGTTGCCATTTGAAGAAATATATTCCTAGTATCTGGGAGTATGAGGATCCTCCATCAGTTGTTCAGCCTACAGACAAGACTTTGTTCTTTCTCTAAACATTTTTGACTTGGGACATGGTACAAATGACGAGTTTGTTTGGTTTAGCTTTCTCTAGAACCCGTTCGCGGCAGCCAAATCAAACTGGGGGGCAACACTACACCATCTGGATTTGATACTTTTTTGAAATTTTTTGTTTTTTTTTTGAAACTTTGAGAGTTTAATTGATACTTTTTTTGAATTTTTTTGCATTTTTGAAACTTTGAGAGTTTCATTCGATCTGTAACTATTTGAGTTGCAATTTCATTTATATCCATTGAACAACACCTGTGGTTAAAATTGGGAAACCAATCTTTTGTTCTGATATAGACAAAGATAAGAAAACAGTCAAGTGTTTTTATTTATATTTGGCTTTGTGGCCAAGAACATTTACAATATAAAGAAGTCAGAAAGTGGCTCTGATACCATGATATAAATCCTACTGCTATTTGCTATCTAGCGTAAGAAGTACAAGATAGTAGAAGCAGTTGGAGAATTAGAGAATTAAATATACCATCTGACAGAACATGTGCTGATCAAGGAACAAACACAAGCCAAAATGGGTTGGTACAAGTTGGCAGTCACCATTATCCTTCTATGAACTATGTTGTGAGGATGTGTCACGTTCGAGCAGATCCTACAACAGTAGTTACACTTTGAGGAAGGACATGAGAACATGCCATTAAACTTATATACCGTTTGAGGACATGCCACTAAACTTAGGAATGGAACTCAGAGAGTTTGATATCTGGTGGAAATAATTTCTTAAGAAGAAGATGAGAGAAAAAATTCATTGCAAAGATGTTGTGAAGAATGAAAACAACTATGCTGAGTTCCTCAATTTATAGTGGAGGATGGATGAATCTCGGAATTTTTGGAAAACTGGTTTTGATTTATTTTGGTCAAAAGTAGTTACGTTTCACATCTTTTTAGGATCTCAGCATTAATTAGAAATTAGACGGTGTGATTTTCCGAAGAAATGCATTTAGAAGAGAATCAAAGTAGTTGGTTTTTAATTAATGAAATGAGGTCTGGGCCATTTACAAAAGGAATCAGGAGAGTTCAGGCCCAATGGGCTGTTTACAGAAGTTTTCCTGCGAACCTAATGTCTATTTGGATTCTCTCGAGATCAGCCTTTGACAATAGAGCTTTTTCTTTGGCCTTCTTTTCGGAGCCTTCTGCTTGTGCTAGCTGGTTTTTTAGTTTCTTTATTTCTGGGATTCACGTTTGAATGGCAGAAATTTTAGCTTGTTTCTCTTCACGTACTTGTTTTAGTAGAGCTTCCAGTTCTGCTATGTATTTGTCCGCGATCATGGTAGCTTCTTGATATTCAGCTTGGAGCTGGTTAGATACTTCAGAAAAAGTTTTCAGAAGTTGATTCCTTTGTTCGCTAGTGACTTTGACATCATTTTCGTCAGACTCCCGGTTGTCAATTTGTGAAGGCAGATGTTACATATAGCTATCAAGGAGCTCTAGTTTTTCTTCATTCACATGACCTCAGATGGATGAGGTCATGTGAATGAAGAAAAACTAGAGGTGGTTTCAAGGATTTTATTTTCATTCTCCTCCAAGGTGATGTCAACAGAATGGAGATTCTCCAGTAATTCCTGAGCTGCAGCTACTCCAGGAGTAATGGTGGAAATATCTAAAAGAGCTTGTAGACTTTCTTCTAGGGACTTGTCAGCAGTAGGCATAATTATGGCAACTGCACTTGTTGATCCGCTAGTTTTGTGAGTAAGCCCTTCTTCAACCGTTAATATTTGAAAGTTGAAGACTTGAGCAGTTAGATTTCAGGAATGGCTACAATTCATGGTATAGCGAGATACTAGAAGTATACAGACCTCAATAATAGGAGAAGATCCTTGTGGAGTAACTGAGGTTGAAGGGGGAATATCCTCAGGCTTCTCATAAGTCATAGATGCATTTGAAGGTTCAGGAATATCAACTTGAGGCACATTCGAAATTGGTAAGGGAGTTGATTCCTGGAAATAGAACTAAGTGTGAGTTCTTGTAAAGAAATAAATGTTTCGTGAGGAATGAAACTATTATACCTAGACAGTTGGTGTCTTGGAGGGTTCAACATTTTCCTATGCATTATTAACAGTTGTCCCAGAAGGAATTTGCCCTTCACCTGGTGAGGATTGAGCTGTTAAGGGCGCATTAGCGGTCTCTTCCCGGATTGATTCCTGTTGGAAGATGCCAAAGAAACATGGTGATGAGTTTTTTTCTAAAAAACTAATAATTAAAATAAATTGTAAGGTAACTATCTTACCTGTGGAGTATGACTATCTAATGGTCTCACATCTGGAATTGTCCTTGGAGATTCTGAAGAAAGTGGGATTGGACTGTTCGCTACATCATGAACAACTCCTGCCAGGATGATCATTTTATTGTTCTCATTGGACTCACTGGAATGTTCTGGCATGGAGCTTTCAGCTTCTGTTTCAGCAGTGGAGTTAGGATTTGAGGAAGTTTCAACCTCTGAAGGACACAGCATTTGGAGAGGAACAACATTAGATGGAGGCAATAGACTACACAGCACAGCGTCTACTGCTATTTGCCTTTCTCCTTCCCAATCTCAAGGAGGAGGTTTTGGGATTGAAGCCTGATGTGATGAGGAGGTATCCGTTGTAATGGTTCTCCGCCTACGAGTTAGCTGCAGCAGGTTTACACATCAGTGGAGGGTTCTCAATAAGATAAACATCAGTGGTGGTACTAAAGGTCTTTTAAAGGAGAACTTACCAGATGAGGTTCGATATCTTCGTCAGAATCTTCTATGATTACTTTCCTGCTTCTCTTTTTGGGTTGTGAAGATGATGCTTGGGCTGGAAAAGCACTTGAAATGTCACTCTGCATAGTTAAACGATCAGCTAGTGGTTTGTTAACTGGAAGGAGTAGGAACCAATTTAAAATACAATTACATGTTGATTCACCAGTGAACTTTTAGCTTGTGTGAATTTCCTTAGCACAGCAGCTCGATCAAGAATTGATTTGTCTTCAGCGGAGAAGAAAGATCTGGCATGTCTAAAGGTCAGTCTGAAGAAAACACTGATATCGTTAGGCCAATGGTGATCATGAAGGGAGCTCCACCACTGAGTATATTCTTGGGAAACACCATTGGAAGGAAATAGCATTTCAAAACTGTGTACCCTGGCCTTAGTAGGAGTTAGTCTTGATTGAAAGCGAGGATCCCAACCTTTTGCCTTGGTCCTTTCTCTATTCGCTAAGAGCTGTAATAGTTGATACTGTTAGTAAGAGGGTAAGGCACACGCTGGTGAAGGCCAAGTTGATTATAGAAATGGTTGGGTGCATAGAGTTCAAAACTAGCCAGCTTGGATAGAGAAATATCCATAAGAGACATAGACTGGTTGAACAATGTTCGTCCTTTAGGAGTTTGTGTTATAAACCACAAAAACCCATTCGCCAGAGCTTCAGGATATTTATGATTAAGAACAAGGAGACCAGAGTCTAGAGTTGTGGCATCCAAGTTGAACACATACTCTAGAGATCGGGCATATCCAATGGATGAAGGTGAAGAAGGATTAGCGAACGCCCTCCTTAACACTTGATTCCCTGGGAAGTCAGTAACCTGTTCATCTCTGAACTGAACAAAGTAAATTTGCAACCAGAGGTCTAGAATCCAAAGGGGACCAGATACATCGCTATAATTCAGTTGATGGAGAGACAATTTGTGCAGTGCTCGAAAAAGGAATCCCAATACCATTTGAGTCAGGCCAAGATGGTGTCCATTGAAGAGAAGAGTTGCTGTCATGCCCAGGTCTTGGTTAATTTTTAAGTTGTTGCGCAGACCACAAACTTGTGAAGCCAGAAGTCGAGAAATATAATTCCACTCTGCTCATCTACGCGAGCGTAGAAATGTCCAACCCATCCTTTATAGGACAGATGTGTTAGGTAATCTGCTGGGTTGGTAGTATGAAAAACATCTGTATTTTTAAAGAGGTGTTTTTGATATGCTTCCTCAGTAACTGGGAAGCCAGTAATTGCATAAATATCCAGTAGGGTGATGCCCATTTGACCAAACCTGAAATCAAAGGTATTACTGTAGGAATTCCAGAAACAGGTAGCAGCCATCATTGAGGGTCGATTCGCGCCACGACTATTCAGGTTATCGATCCAAATCAAGAGTTCTATGATTCTGGTACCACTGCATCATTTGATCACTTAGAAATGGCTAGACTCCAATTCGGGCTGGACAGTCGCTCTGCTTCTACCAGGAGGTAAGATCTGCAGAATCATTTTGAAAGAGGAAGATTGATATCCTGGATTCATGATAGTAGTGTTGGACTTCTGGAAACTTTTTCATGAATGGACCAAGTCCAGCGGTGGCTCTGGTGGTCAATTCTAGATGGGAGTGAGTTGGATAAGCGATGGCTCTAAGGTTTTCAGAGATCTTTTTGCCATCAATGACAATTTCGTGGGTTGGAATGTCAGTCATGATGCATAAGAAAGGATGAGAATGAGATTTGGCTTTAGGGTATTTAGAGGAATCGAACAGGTTCTTATGAAACAAAGTGTTGTTTGCTGAAGGTGGAAACGATGCAGCGTTTCTATTATTTTAAAGAAACCGGGTCGGGTTTCTAGCCCTTATCGATTTTACAAATGGGTTTGGGTTCAATCTTAAGGCATGGGGGGCAATGTTTGGGCCAAAATTATATTTTCCGACGAATGCTTTGCATTAAATCTCATTGGACCGATTCTTACGATCTATGCTATTATTAATATTTTCTATTTCCTATTTTAGGTCATGCTTATCAAGGATTTGTGGTTGCTTAAAGAATCTCCCAGTGATCTGAATAAGATTTGACACACCTTGGTCCGTAAGAAAGAACAAACTCTAGTATCTAATATATAAAGGGGTCAAGGCACAGGGATCTAGATCTACAAATCGACATCTCAATCAATACAACTTTTGCACACTGCAAAACAAGCCTCTCCGGAGCACCTCTACCAGAAAGATTCCTCGAGTCTTTTTGTACCACCAAAGCCCTATCCGTAGGCATTCTCCGTTGCTATTCATCAAGGCCTCATCCGTGAGCACTACCCGCTTTTACTCATCAAGCCTTATCCGTGAGCAAACAGTCCACTACCGCTTCATAAAGACCAACTTGTTGGCGAATACCCGCAAACCATTGTTAAGGTGAATAACCTTAGCAAATATCCCCAGTTTGTCAGAGGATCATTTGGCGAACGCACCGTGATTCTTGTTTATAGCTCTACTTAACCACACCGGTCTGAGTATAAAACGTCCACTTCGCAAGAGAAGGATAAAAATCCTAGTTTCTCGTCAGCTAGGTCTAAGAAGAACCTGAGTGCATGTCTGACCAACGCTTGTACGGCAATCGTTTGGAGAGAAGTCAGAAGGCGAACAAGTGTCGAAGATCAAGGTTGTACCTAACTCATAGGTGTTGGCACGCCTCAAACTTGGTTGTTCGAGAAAATTCATTTTCACACCGAACAATCATAAAGTATCTTTATCTGAGTAGGTATGGTGAGATGCGCACCCTCTTCATTTATCTTGTACTATTATGAACTTGATCTTTTGGGTCTATCAAAGTTTATGTTTCCTTAATTCTTTGGTGTTTGATATATTGATTTTTTTTATTTTGGCATTAGACCTTTTTTGTACTATATGGCTAAAATGTGTCTAGTCTTGCGACTTATTGTACGCACCTTTTTTTTTATTTTTTTCAACAAATTTTCGTGAAGGGACGAGCTAGTCCGTTTAGGCTTACCTAAATAAAAAGTATGGAAAGTTCGTATATTATCAATCCATGTTAGGGGTATCTCAAAACTTCACAAACCCATATATTAATGTATAAATTAAGGTATATAAACTTGTGCTAGTCGTTGATGACTACCATTTATTGTTTGTATTTCAGTAATTATAACAATATTGTAGTACCAAAGTTCAAGAACTCTCTAGCATTTCTCGGATTATGGACATGCTTGTGGTGCTCAAACGGGTGGTTAGGCGGAATTGTTTAAGATTATTATTGTCTAGTAACTTAAGTTATAGAAACAAGAAAGAGTTGCATGCAAGACATAAAAATTCATTATTACATGTAAGAATTTCCTCATTACATCAACTATCGACTATTATCTATAATCATCTAAGTGGGATTTACAAAAAACTTCATCAATCATCATCCTAAACAAAAATTCATGTTGAAGGTCTGAAAAAATAAGTAAAAACACCAAAAATTAATGATGCAAATTTAGAGAAAATCAAAGTCAACACTCAATTAGGGTCTCTCTCTGTGAGTCATCTTTTAAGGTTTTTATGCAGCGGCGGAGTTAACCAGATCCGAGATGGGAGTTCTTCATCCTCCGGTGCTTATGAGAATGATGGTCACAGCGTCAAGCTTGGGCTTCTTCTGGTATTGGGGATTCTTACCTTCCTCTTGATGTGAGCTACTCCTAGTGGTGTGGCTGGATTTTTGGATGCTAGCAGCGGTGGCTATAAGGCTCTCTTACGATCCTTAGGTGTTAGCCTCGGTGGTTTCTATCAGGTTTGGGTGGTCGCGGCTCAAGACAATGATCCTATCATCTTGTGGTCGAGGAGAGCAAACCTGTTGGAAAGCCGCAGTATTGATATCGATAAGGAAATGAGAGCTTTTGATGTCGGTGATCTGCATATTTCCGTTTTAAAACCAATCGATGTTCATGTCGTTCGAGAGGAACTCGTTCCTGTTGTTAGTGGTTGTATGGTTATCGAGTTTCTTCAGTTGATTAGTGGTCGCGTTACGGGGATTATTGGCAGCGTGATGGCTTGGTCCGAGTTTGACAGGGGAGAGGATGCTAGGGTTTGGCTAATTAGGTTGGGCCTCGGTGAAATCTTTAGATACCTGGGTTTCTGAAATTGCTCTTAGGGTTGGGCTTGGCTTGATTTGGTCTTTCCGGGCCAGACACGCTAGTTTCAATGTCTAAGGGTATATGCTCCGCTCATAGAATAGTTAGTTAAGAATAAAAAAGGTTTTTCCAGGACTTTGTTAGTTTGTTTATGTTCTTGTGTTTGTTTCCTGGTTCTCTGGTTACTATTTGATTAGGCGACCACGCAATGGTTTGCAACATATGAATTACTTAAGTAGCTTCAGTTGTTTGATAGATCTGCATGATTTAATTTCTAACGTGTCCGCGAGGGGATCATGTTCATGTTATAAGTCGACAATCAGTTTTTCCTATCAATGATACTCTAACGTATTTGATAAAAAAAAACACTCAATTACGTGTCTTCTCTTCATCCTCAACCAAAAATTCTTGTCCCATTGTGGAAAAATTCTTATCAAGATTTAGTTTCCTAATCAGTCATATACTTGTCTGAGTTTGATGCAAATTTAGAGCAAATAAAGTCGCATAAAAATGGACATTACCCGCCAATTATCATTTAGTCTTTCGGTATGTTCTTAATAAGTGAGGGGCGAATCCACTCTCCTCTGATCAGATAAAAAAATGGACCATTACCCACATGGATGAAACAAAAAAACCAAAACAAAAAAGAAGATGAAGTGGTAGAACTGAAAAGAGGAGTGGAAATAGCAAAACTAGTGGGGCCCTTTATTTGAAAAAGCCGCTCGAGAGGGTCACCTCAGACCACGCTCTTCTCTGATTGGTCAGATCCCCCACGCCAAGTGTCTCGCGCGTGACCCAATCATTTGGAGAGTGCAGCAGTATAAATATTTTCCGGTGTCAAAGACGATGACAAAAGTAGCAAAGCCAGAAAAACAGCAAACCGCCCAAAAACAAGAGGAGAGAAGCAAAGCCAAGTAATTGACTGCTTTGATTACCAAGAAGAGAGAAAAGAGGTCGATTATACTCTAGATTGTTATCTGGGTAAGTACGGTATCCATCATTTTCACAAGAGAATGACTCATGGATCTTCCACACTACTAATTTTACACTCATGAGAGACTCATTTTGTTTTCAAGTTTCGAGAGCTTGAAATGGCGACTCCGCCGCCGCCGGCGGAGGAGAAGATCCGGGTGCTGGAGGAGGAGATGTCCAGGTTGCGGCACACTAAGCCGGAGCATCCGAGGGCCCACTCCGTCTCGCCTCAGCGGTACAGATTCTCGGCGCCTTCGTTTCGGCATTCTTCGCCGCTGCAGAGGGAGAGCCGCAGCCATGATCCTCCCACTGCCGGCAGTGGCGGCGGGCCGTCGGCGGTGAACTTTACTGATAGACCGCATCTGAATATATTGCAGTCCTTTGGGCAGTCTGTGCATATTTTTGATCCTCATGGTCGTATAATTTACTGGTGAGTACTACTTCCAGATTAGCTCAATCAAAGTCTTGGTAACTTTTCGGATTCTTGTCTTTGCAAGTGTGCAATGGTGGTGTTCTTGAAACGAGTTTGACTTGTGGTTGTCAATTCGGGATGGTAGTGGAACTATGAGCTTTGAGTTTTGCTGAACCTATATACTTTCTGCGTTGATTTGTTTATGTCTAGAGTTTTGGTTTTGTGTTAGAATGTTTTGTAATGGGAAATGTGGGATGAATGAAATTTTCAGGAATAAAACTGCTGAAGCTCTATATGGTTATTCGGCAGCAGAGGCCCTTGAACATAATTCCATTGAGTTGTTAACAGATCCCCACTACCATGCTGTGGGACATAATATAGTCGATAGAGTCACCAAAGGGGAGAGCTGGACAGGGCGGTTCCCTGTCAAGAACAAAAAGGGGGAGAGGTTTACAGTTAATGTGACGAATACTCCATTCTATGATGATGATGGATCTTTTATTGGGGTCATTGCCATGTCAAGTGATTCGAGCTCATTTCAAGAAATGAGGGTCCCTTTGTCAGGGGTGACACACCCTGTACCAGATTCAAGCTTCAGTCGTTCTAAAGCTACTGTTACTACTAAACTTGGTCTTGATCCTCAGCAGCCTCTGCAAACTGCAATTGCATCAAAAATTACAAACTTGGTTAGTCCTATCATTTTCTTTGTTCCTGAGAATTATTATTGCGTAGTGTACCTTGAGATTGTTACAGTCGTGAAACAGGCGTCCAAGATGAGGAACAAAGTCAAGTCAAAGATTCGGGCGGGAGAAAACTATATGGATCGGGAAGGTGGGAATGTAGGTAGTCATCATTCTGATCATGGGTTGGACTTTGACCATCCGGAGGATGCAAATTCAAGTGGAGCTAGTACCCCTAGAGGAGATATAACCCCATCTCCTTTTGGTGTGTTTTCCCAGATGGATGAAAAGTCTCCAGGAAAATTCTCCAGAGATTATGGAGATGAGAGTGAGGGAAAACTGCCAATCCATAAGGTAATATCCTCTAAGGCAGAAGCTTGGATAGGTAAGAAAGGGATAACTTGGCCATGGAAAGGAAATGAGCAAGAAGGGTCAGAGCCCAAGGGCACTCGTTTTGTTTGGCCTTGGTTGCATAATGATCAAGAGAATGATACAGTTTCTCAGAAGAGTAGTGGTGGTTTAAAATCTGATAATCATGCAAATGAAAGTAATCGACATGTAACTAATGAGGCAGGATCCTGGACTTCATCATTTAATGTTAATAGTACAAGCAGTGCCAGCAGCTGTGGAAGCATCAGCAGTAGTGTGAATAAGATAGATGTGGATACTGATTGCTTGGATTTCGAAATCTTGTGGGAAGACTTGATAATTGGAGAGCAGATTGGGCAAGGTAATCGACACTCAATGACCAGTGCATGCTGGTGATCATAGTATTCTTGTGAAGTATAGTTTTTTTTCATTTCTAGACATCAAAGCATTTGTCCAACAGACCAAAGGTGTTAATGAATCCTCCAAAATGTATTTGATTTTTTTTAATCAACCGTTATTTTCATGGAGCAATATTCACATTTGGGACATGCTTGATATCCAATGAAGACCATCTGTAGATCATGTAATAGTCCATTTTCTATAGCCAGAGATGTGATGTTGACCAAACAAAGTTTCTTTGTCTTTTGGTTCCTTTCTGCTGTGATTGTATTCTTTAGTGTTTTGCTCGGTTTCTGATATCTTTTTTTTTTCTGTTTGGCTCCTGTCTGCAGGTTCATGTGGAACTGTATACCATGGCCTGTGGTACGGATCAGTATGTTCTTTTGCTCTTTCTATAGCTAACTTCAATTTTATGTGTGTGCACAGGAAAACATTTCTGACTTAACTGAAGTTATAAGTTGATGTGATCATTTTTAATTACTCTAATGAAGACAAGATGTAGTTTGAAACACTGCTCCTAGACTGTCTTGTGCATTTAAAAAAAATAAACTGTCTTGCTAAACTAGAGTTTTTATGTCGGCAACTTATGCATACAGTGTGAAATTGGATGGGATGCCAAATACATTATTCAAAGTCTATCGTATGGGTCTTTGCAGTACAAAGTGAACTATTTTTATATATTTTCTGTTATTATATTAACATGTGGTGATGGCGCATTGGAAGATTTGTCTTCAGCTCTAATTATATTTGCTATTACAGGACGTTGCCGTTAAGGTATTCTCCAGGCAAGAATATTCAGAAGATGTGATACTTTCCTTCAGACAAGAGGTGTGCTTCTTAGCTCCTCAATATTGAACCATCTACTTGTGAAGTAGATCAGAATTGACTGGAAAGATATAAAATATACAGCTTAGATTTCTCTTCATGAGTGTGGGACGAGTTATGCACATCTTATATAGAAGGAACTTGTGGCTGTGGAAATCTTGATTGCACCATATCGTTGTTACAAAGACGTTCCTATAAGACACTTTGTATTGGTTTCATTATTAATTTTCTTAAATTCTGATGTCACTTTGTGGTGTTGTTTATGAAGGTATCTCTTATGAAAAGGCTTCGACATCCAAATGTTCTACTTTTTATGGGAGCTGTGACTTCTCCCGAGCGTCTGTGCATCGTAACAGAGTTCCTCCCACGGTCTGTTCTCAACTACCCTTTCCAAAAGCTCTTTATTTGCTTGTGTTTGTAATCTATGTTTCTAGTTTTGACCTATAGAACATAAATCAATATAATACTCACTTCCGTGTTAAGTACATCTTGAGCTTACATTATTTCTCGTATGCAGTGGAAGTTTGTTCCGGTTACTACAAAGAAGCACAGCTAAACTAGACTGGAGACGACGTGTTCATATGGCTCTGGATATAGTGAGTTATTAAATCCCCACTCCTTGAGAAACAAAAAGAAGAAATGGGACAGATGATTATCTACATTGTTAATTTTTTTTTTCAAAATCAATCTCATTTTTTTTTTCTTTTTTGCTTTTGTTTCACTTTTGCCATATTGGTAAGTTCTCAGAATTTTATGCCACAGTGCCATATGGCTTACCAATTGTGTGCATCTTTGGGTTGGATAATTATTCACTACCTTCATCCATGTCTGGAACATCATCATTTTGTTATTATGAACTTATCAATTGTTTCCTTCCTCAGGCACGAGGCATGAATTATCTGCATCATTTTAACCCTCCAATCATCCATCGAGATCTGAAGTCTTTGAATCTCCTAGTTGATAAGAACTGGACTGTCAAGGTCTGTCATGTGGTTATGTTTTTGTTTCCCATCATTTGATGTTTTAATGTCCAATTTGTTTTCTTTTCCCCTTTAGATTCAATGACATTTATATGAATTTAAAGCTGGACATTTGAATTATCTGACCAGGTTGGTGACTTTGGTCTTTCACGTCTAAAGCACGAAACATTTCTCACAACAAAGACGGGGAGAGGAACGGTATTTTAACTGGCATTCATTATTACCTCATTAAAAGAAGTTAACAGTTACAATTTTATTTTCCTGAAAAGGCAGATCTACTATTAGAGGCTAAATTTTTGAGTCTGTCATTTTTCTGTTTTGTAGCCCCAGTGGATGGCACCAGAAGTTCTACGCAATGAACCCTCAGATGAGAAGTATGTTTTAATTGTTCATCTGGATATAGTGTTATCCCTTCTGCTTTGTCCAGCTAGATTTACATTCTAAATGCTATTTATAGGTCGGATGTATACAGCTACGGGGTGATATTATGGGAGCTTGTGACCGAGAAGGTCCCTTGGGATAATCTAAACTCAATGCAGGTATTGTTTTCTTCTGAAAATATATAAAGACACTAAAGGAAAATAAAAACTGAGCAGCAATTTTGTGATACATGTTTTTCTCTTTGGTTCGAGTGTCTCTGTTATAATTCAAGAAATTTGTAATACATACTACTTCCTCATAGTATTTGATTTTGAACAATGCAGGTTGAGTCTTTGATTTAATACATCTTTGGCTCCAACATTGTCTTCTTTTTTAATCTTGAGAACTGAAACAAGCCTTTTTAGTGTAATCTTTTCGTCCTGTCATTTCTTGTTATAATGATGAGTAAAGGGCTATGACATCTGCACATATGAACAAAAGTTTGTTTAGGATTCTTGCAGGTGATTGGAGCTGTAGGGTTCATGAACCAAAGACTAGAGATCCCAAAGGATATTGACCCGCAATGGATTTCTTTAATTGAGAGCTGCTGGCACAGGTGGGATTCTTTCCATGCCTCTTAATTGAGTCTCCTTTTATAGATCCAAACTTCGAAATAATTATGTGAAATGCTACCTCTCAACTTGGCAGTTTATTTCAGATCACTTTCTTGTTGTCATGATGTTTATACATATTCCTACTATAACTGAAAAGTTCATGCCCGTCTTTTGGCATCTCATATTTTCATGGGTGCATATATCTTAATGTTACAGTACCTGTTTTCTAGGCAGCATATATATATATATATATATATATATATATATATATATATCTTAATGTTACAGTACCTGTTTTCTAGGCAGCATATATATATATATATATATATATATATATATATATATAAAATAGCAATAAGGAGTTAGCACTGTTCATTTCGCCTCATTTCTCTGGCGAAATGACAGTGCTGCCCTTTATTTCAAGATATTTACAATCTGTCATTATATTGATGAAAAGACTTTTTTGTCTCTAATTATGTTTTATTTACATTCGTGTCATTGTGCTTTATTTACGAACCTGTCATTATGATCATAACTTATAAAAAGAGACTTAAGATCGAGATGCCTCTTTTTTTCCTCAACCCAGCTCTCTTTAAAGATCCAATTTTTAAACCTATTGAATTTTAGTGCAAACCCAATTAATCAACAATTAAGGGATTTAAGTGCATATACCTTTTAGGTGGTGACAATGAATTTAGATCTGGGTAAAATCTAAAACTGACTAACAGGGTTTCAAAAGAGAAAGAAACACTAAGATAAGAATAGAGGTAAAACCATAAAAATTAAAGATTAAGAAGAAGACGCAACTGCCAAATCGTAATGATAGTCAAAATTTTCCTAACTCGCAGCAAAGCACGGGATTTTACTAGTTAGCCTAAAAGGATTTGCATTACCATTATTATTTTGTTTCGCTACGTGCAATAGTTGTACAGCCATGCTTCTTGGATTTCTGTATATTATATTTCTCAAATGAATATCAGATGCTTGTAATTTGAACTTCGGATGTTTTTATATCTTTTGATAGAAAACGTGGCTTGGCATTTATTGGGTCATATGATTGCATCCATTGAACTATGGTAAAACTGCTAACGTGCTAATTTCAATTTCATCATAACCAGTGATCCTGCTTTGCGGCCAACTTTTCAAGAGCTGCTGGAAAAGCTTCGAGATCTGCAGAGACAGTATGCCCTTCAATACCAAGCAGCGCGCTCGGCAGCAGGTGATGGCACCCAAAAAGAACCGTAGACCACCTACTGTGTATAGGATTTCAAAACTTCATTTACCACATTGGGAATGAAGATAAAGCAGGCCACCGATTGAGCTACTTGCACTTGTTAATGGCAAGTGGTATTGCAGCCAAAGAGAGCCAGAGGGGTTTGTGGTATTGGAACCACAGAATTCAAAGTGAGACGCATTGTTGTGATCTACCTAACTTTAGATGGTCATGGGTTGGTTGTGTAATGCTTATTTACACTCATTGACGTAAAATTTATCTCCAAAGTGGTGTTGTGTAGGGCAGGCAGTCATGCCTGTTTGGATCATATGTCTTCCCATTTTGTTGTTTTATATGATGGGAAAGTTTCAGCACCACTTGGACAAAATTGTTGTACAAGTGGGAGAAAAAGTCGAGTGCACAGTTAGTATTCATCGAGTAAATATAGTGGATCAAACATTTTACTTATTTACACTGCTATTCCCAGTCATCTTAGGATGTCTCAATTTCCCTTTGGATCTAATAGCTAAAAATTCGAAGTGTTTTAGTTGGTCTTTGAATGACATGCTTAAGAAGCTGGCATTTCACTTCGGTGAAAGTGACTGGGTTATATTTACAGAAAGTTACTCCTGTGGGTCAAATGATCGCATTCGTTAAATGTAGTACAAAAAGTTGGTACAACAAAGCTTATAAAAACCGAAAGTTATCGCCGAATTTCTCTTGTATAAAATGAAATAATGTGAAGAACCATCAAGACCAACAGCTCAAACCGAGGATCCCGACTCAAATCGAAGATAGTGTTAGGAAGTAGGCAACGAGGCTAAGGTACCTGGAATCTTGTGGCTAAATGAAGCTGACATTATCGACCAACATTTGCTATTGAAAAGCTGAAATGAATATGTCAAAATGACAAATCCACGAGACTAGATCGAAGCCAAACAAGTGAGGACCAATGACTGCATATATCATTCAACAACATACCAGACGATCAAAACATGAATTCACATAAAACAGTAGTTTGAAGCCAAACATGCCGCAAACACCAAGCATCACAAAGGCTAGTGAAGCAAGTGTCGAATGGCAGCAACGGCATCACCTTTGTGCTCCCTCAAGGTCCTCTCAGCCACCACCTTGTCCAGCTCTAGCTCATTTGCAATTAGCTCCACATCGCGTGGATTGATCTTCACCGTAGCCAATTCTTTCTCCCTGTAAAATTTTAACCAAGCAATTGAGCTTCATTCAACACTTGAAAACAAATGGAAATTTCATACAGACCTCGATCGAATATAATCTATCGTCTTCCGAAAGTTCAATTCAGAATGAAATCCATCGAAAATTGAAAAGGAAAGAATAGAATGACAATGGTGACCTCTTTCTCATGGCTTCCAAGTCGGCTTCGGAGGTGGCGGCGATGGAAGCCATGGCCTCCTGGACACGGGTTGAGTCGAGCTGGCGATCTTCGACGCGGTCAGTGAGCTTATCGAAGGCCTTGCTCTGTTTCTGCAAGTCCTTCGAGTCCTCCATCCTGTCAATTCCTTCTTCTCCTGCGCCCTCCATTTTCACTGATTTTGATTTCGGTTCTGCTTCTGGCCTCTTTCTCTCAATTTGATAAAACCCTAGATTTTGCCCCCTTTAAATCGGGTTCAAATTGGGCCTAAAGCTGAAACTTCCCAAAAGGACCAACAATCTGGGTTTGTTAGTCCACCACTCACCAATGGGTTTTCTTTTACATTTGTACGCTTGACTTTTGACTTACACAAGCGAGCTAGTAGCTACGCGTACATTTTTTTAAGAAGATTAAAGGATTTTACTTTTATTCTTATAATGACTTGAACATATAACTTCGTCAATAGATAGTTGATGCGCTTACCATTGTGCTATAACCACTTTGTCGCTGCCACTAGTAGATTTGGGCTCTTAGACGACCGAACAATTACTGTTTCGTCGGCTAAGAGTCTCTTAGCAGACGAAACTATATTCATTGGAAAGGAGAAATTTTCTATCGACTTTTCGTCAACCATTTCCTTCGACTATGAGACTCCTAGCCGATAGATAAATTTAGTTGACATATTTCGTTGACTAAGGGTACACTTAGTCAACGAACTATTATCCATCGACTAAGATAGACTTAGTCGATGGAAATGTATTCTTAGCCGACAGAATATTCTGTCGGCTAAGAAAATAAAGTTCAATTATTCTCTGACACCGTGCAGAACGAATATTTTTTTTTCTACGGATTTTTTCCTTAACCGACAGAATATTCCCTGTCGGCTAAGAAAATAAAGTTCAATTATTCTCTGACACCGTGCAGAACGAATATTTTTTTTCGACGGTTTTTTTCCTTAACCAACGGAATATTCTGTCGGCTAAGTGGAATCAAATTTTATAAATACAGAACGTATGAATTGAACTTTATCTTTCCTGAGTTTCCTCCATTCCTCCATCCATTTCTTTCATGTCGATTCATCCATTCTCCATCAAAAATTTTTTATTCATGAATTGAAGTTTCTCCTCTATCCCTCTATCCATTTTAATCATTGGTACGCATTATTTAACTTTTCTTATTTATTTTCGACGGAATTCGTTTAATTTTTGAGTATATTTTCATCTATATTTGTTTAATCCATGTATATATATGATGTTTATATATATTTGTTAATTTCGGGTATATCATTCTAGATTTGTTAATTTGTATATTTTCAGGTATATATATATATTGATGTATATATATATGTGAATTATTAATTATGTATATATATATATGTTGTTTAAAATATTGGGCTAAGTTGAATAATTATTTGTATTAAATTTCATTTATTTTCATGATGATGTTTTCTTGATGATATATCCATGCATATATATGATGTGTGTGTGTGTGTATATATATATATATACACACACTCCGGATCAGGAGCGGAGGTCCGTTCCTAAGCTTAGGAACGGACCTCCGCTCCTGATCAGCACTATATATATATATATATATATATATATATATTTGTTAATTTCTGGCATATCATTCTAGATTTGTTAATTTGTATATTTTTGGGTATTTGTTAATTTATATATATATATATATATACACACATACATATATTGATGTATATATATATATATACATATATTGTATATATGGGTGTATATATACATATATTATTAATTTTGTATGTATATGTATATATATGTGTGTGTTAATTATTAATTATGTATATATATATATATTATATGTTGTTGAAAATAATTGTCTATTTAAATTATTATTTGTATTAAATTTTATTTATTTCCATGATGACCTTTCTCTTCGTGATAATTTTATAGTTTATGATCGATTATATAAACTTATGTTACTAATAATAAGTTGTAACCTCTTTTATTACATGTTACAACATGAACATGAGCAGGATGAAGGGGTATGTGCCATACATAAGAGAAATTTTTTGAGTTCATTGAGTTCGTCCATTGACACACTCTTTCTGGACAAGTTTTGCACATTGTCCCTGCATAAAATGTCGCAACAGATCTGGTACTCATGTAACTTTTGAAGACATGTATCTTTACCTGTCACAATACGGTATTTGTCCCAATTATACGACTTGGACATGGCACGACGAAGTTCCTTAACAGATGCCCACACTTGTAGATATTCAAAGACAACGTAACCAGGATGAGTCTTCTAGTGACAATTACGGGGACCCTGCTGTGATGAATTTCCTAAATGATGTTTTCCATATGCCTTAGCATATGATGAAAGTGTGCCACACGACAACAGCAATACAACATTGTCTGATATCTCTCAGTTCGGCAGTAATGACTACTATGAGAATTATAACAGGCTTCGTTGGCAAACACATGCACCGTTGTATCTCTGTTGGAAAGGAGAAATTTTTCGTCGTCTAAGATTATCATAGCCAACGGATATTTTTCGTCGACCATTTCCATTGACTGCGAAACTCCTAGCCGACAGATAAATTCAGTTGACATATTTCGTCGACTAAGATATACTTAATCGACGAACTATTATCCGTCGACTTAGTATGTCTTAGTCGACGGAAATTTATTCTTAGCCGATAGAATATTCCGTCAGCTAAGAAAATAAAGTTCAATAATTATCTGACATCGTGCAGAACGAATATTTTTTAGTCGACGGTTTTTTTCCTTAACCGACGGAATATTCCGTCGGCCAAGTGGAATCAACTCTGATAAATACGGAATGTATGAGTTGAACTCTATACTATCTTTCCTCATCATGAGTTTCCTCAATTCCTCCGATTCATCTCTCCATTCATTTCTTTCATGTCGATTCATCCATTCTCCATCAAAATTTTTTGATTCATGAATTGAAGTTATCTATCCATTTTAATCATTGGTACGTATTATTTAACTTTTCTTATTTATTAATTTTCGACGGAATTCGTTTAATTTTCGGGTATATTTTCATCTAGATTTGTTTAATCCATGCATATATATGATGTTTATATATATTTGTTAATTTCGGATATATCATTCTAGATTTGTTAATTTGTATATTTTCGGGTATATATATGTGTATGTGAATTATTAATTATGTATATATATATATATATATGTTTTTTAAAATATTAGGCTAAGTTGAATCATTATTTGTATTAAATTTCATTTATTTTCATGATGATGTTTTGTTGATGATATATCCATGCATATATATGATGTATATATATATATTTGTTAATTTTTTAATTTCGGGTATATCATTCTAGATTTGTTAATTTGTATATTTTCAGGTATTTGTTAATTTATATATATACATATATTGAATATATGGATGTATATATATATATATATGTGAATTATTAATTTTGTATGTTTGTATGTATTTATATATATATATGTGTGTGTGTGTGTGAATTATTAATTATGTATATATATTATATATGTTGTTGAAAATAATTGTCTATTTAAATCATTATTTGTATTAAATTTCATTTATTTTCCTGATGACGTTTTCTTCGTGATAATTTTATAGTTTATGATCGATTATATAAATTTGTGTTTCTAATAATAAGTTGTAACCTCTTTTATTACAGGTTCTAACATGGACAGGAGCTGGATGCAGATAGATAGAGGGTCTGTGCCATACATGAGAGGAATTTTTGAGTTTATTGAGTTCGTCCGTCGACACACTCTTCCTGGACAAGTTTTTCACATTTGCCCCTGCATAAAATGTCTCAACAGATCTGCTACTCATGTAACTTTTGAGGACATGTATCTTCACTTGTCACAATATAGTATTTGTCCCGGATATACGACTTTGACATGGCACGGCGAAGTTCATGAACAAATGCCCACACTTACATATATTCAAGGACAACGCAACCAGGGCGAGTCTTCTAGTGTCAATTACGGGGACCCTGCTGTGATTAATTTCCTAAATGATGCTTTTTCATACGGCTCAACATATGATGAAAGTGTGCCACACGACTACAGCAATACAACCTTGTCTAATGTCTCTCAGGTCGGCAGTAATGACTACTATAAGAATTATAACAGGCTTCGTCGGCAAGCACAGACACCGTTGTATCTCAGAAGTGAGCATTTCTATATGTCTTCACATACGTCCAAAGATATGAGATGACATCACGAAAGGCACCAAGTGCTAGATAGGGTAGATCTGGATAATCTTACACACCCCGCAGACGGGGAAACTTGGAAGCACTTTGACCGTTCATTTCTTGAATATGCCTCGGATTGTCTAAATGTTAGACTTGGACTAGCAATAGACGGATTCAATCCTACAGGAGACAAGAATTTGTCTTACAATATATGGTCAGTGATTGTATTTCCTTACAACTTACCTCCTCACATGTGTATGAGAACAGAGTATAATTTTCTTACTCTGTTAGTTCCAGACAAGTATTCTCTAAGAAAGTGCTTGAATGTGTACCTGAGGCCATTAATCGACGAGCTCCTGCAGTTATGAGAATATGGAATCTATACTTTTGACAAGTATGACAAGACTTCCTTCTGAATGAAAGCAGCAGTTATTTTCACCATCAGTGATTTCCCTACTTTAGAGATGTTGTCTGGTCAAACTACCCATGGATATAAGGCTTGCCCTGTATGTATAGATCAGGTCAATTCGAGTCATCACGCCAACATAATTGTTTACTTAGGATCCCGTAGATGGCTTACAGAGGATCACCCGTGGCGGTTCGATGTAGAGGCATTTGATGGGACTCAGGAGCAAGATCTGAAACCAGAAAGGAGGTCTGTTCAATGGATTTTGGATAAGCTAAACCAGCACTGGTTTGGAATGTTGAGCAGCAGCAAGTATGCAACTGACTTGAATCCTCGCCTGATGACTTTAAGTATTGGACGCACAAGAGTTCATTCTTTGAGTTGCCTTATTGGTCGACATTGAAGATCAAACACAACTTGGATGTCATGCAGGGAGAGCTTCTAATGAGGACCTTATAATGAGGACCAAGTGAGGACTTTCAAATGAACGGTTGGATCAAATGCACATGAAAATTAGAAACTATCAATTAAAAGTGAAAACCTTGATCCAACCGTTCATTTGAAAGTCCTCACTTGGTTCTCATTATAAGGTTCTCATTAGAAGCTCCACCTATCATGCATATAGAAAAGAATGTTTGTGACAACATCCTTGGAACAATTCTGAACATCAAAGATAAGTCTAAAGACAGCACAAAAGCTCGTGTTGATCTTTAAAAGTTGGGTTTATGTCGAAAGCTATGGATAAGGACGAACAGAAAGACCGGCAAATGTTATATGCCTCAAGTAGGCTACACTGTGGTTCCTGATAAGAGGTCTAAAATATTTCAGTGGTTTCGTGAGGTTAAATTTCTGAGCGGGTATGCCGGAAATATAGCTCGATGTATTAAGATTTGCGAGTTGAAGATCCATGACTGTCATGTTCTGCAACAACGTCTTCTTCCTGTGGTCATTCGCCCGTATTTACAGAGTGATGTTGTTAACACGTTAGTGGCTTTGTCCAAGTTCTTTCAAAGGTTGTGTGCTAAACAGCTAAAAAATTCAGATGTTCGATCATTGTAAGCAGATATTCCGTATATCATGTGCAAGATGGAGATGATCTTTCCCCCTACTTTCTTTAGCATCATGGTCCACCTCATGCTCCACCTTCCTGAACAAGTGTTGCTTACAGGTCCAATACAATATACTTGGTGTTATCCAAACGAGATGTATGTATCCAATCTATACCTTTTTAGCTAAAGTCTCAAGATACATCAATATTTTCAATAACTCTTTAACTTGCTGGCAACTCGGAGATTACAAGAAGATGAACAGGAACAAAAGTTTCCCTGAAGGTTCGATAACGGCGGCTTACATTGCTGCTGAGTGTGTAACCTGCTACAACACATATCTTAATGATGAAGTCATGGGAGGGGAATCTTCAGGAGGGAGAAATCAATTTCATTTATCAGTTTTCCCAATGATGTACAACCATATAGCACGCTAGGTAAGGAATACAGATTGCATGGCTAAGAATTGAAGGAAGCGCATTGGTGCGTCCTTCAACATTGCGATGAAGCAGAGCCCTATCTGGATGACCATTTGAGCAGACAAAATGGGATGGAAGCCATTCACAAGAGAGATTTTCCTGACTACTTCCCGATTTGGGTACGTTCTTCTCAAGTTAGTTATAATTTTAAAACCATTTGTTAGGGTATTGTTTGACAAAATCTTTCTATTTTGTAGATGATAGATATTCAAAAGAACCAGACACAATTTTATGACCTCAAACTGCACTTGTTCGCTGACGGACCTCAAAAGCACAGAGTTTGTGCGGGATGTTTTGTCAACAGAGTTAAGTTTATGACATCAGAACGAGATGAAGGTCGCATCACCCAAAACAATAGAGTCATGGTTGAGGGCAATCATTTTAACTACTACAGGGTGCTTATCAGCGTCATCTAACTAATCTACAGGTACGGTATGCCAGTCCTGTTGTTCAAGTGCAAGTGGTTCAATACAGACCCAACCGTACACAAAAGTACGGTTGCAGATCATGGTTTGTTATCAGTGAACACAAACACTTCATGGTATGACAATTAGCCATTTGTTCTTGCCACCATGACAAAACAAGTCTTTTATCTTGATGATCCGGCTATGGGTGAAGGTTTGAACGGGGTGCAGGTAATGTCACATAGGAATATATGGAGTGCAGCTACATTAGGAGTGAATGAGAGTGAACCGAGCTCTCAACCGAATGAACCATATTATTGGGAAACTCAATCTGTAATTTCTGATACTGACAATATTAGCGTAAAAGACCAGCACTTTCCGGTCATTACAGGTTACATTGAAGTGGAAATGCCCGAAGATGAAGACGAATATGAAGACGAAGAAGAAGAGGAGATAGAGGAATTTAAGGAGGATGATGATCCCGAAGACAAAGATTATGAAGATGGGTATGATTAAATCTTAATTTGGGTCGGGAATCAGATGTACGTACTATATTTTCCTTTACAATCTTCGATTCGGTTATTTATCGATCATCATGAATTTGCATTGATCATTAATTAACTTTCATCGAAGATTGATGAATTAACAAATGTACGTGTTTATTATTATTACTTTTCTTATTGTAGAAGATGTCATGAATTAACAAAGAAGATGGAAGAAAATATATTTTTCTTAGTCGACGGAGAGTGCAGTTTCCGTCGACTAGGGTAATCTTAACCGACATATTCAATATTTTCCGTCAACTAAACCCTAATACCCTACGCCCTAAACCCTGAACTATAATTTGGAAGAAATTTTATTTTTCTTAGTCGACGAAAATAACATTTTCCGTCAACTAAGGTACTCTTAGCCGACGGATTCAATATTTTTCGTCAACTAAGATTAAAAATATTTTTAATAACTTTTTATACCATTGGTTGCATCTCATCTAATAGAAACTATTTTCAGTTGAAAGTCCAGCTAAAATACGTAATTTTGACGGTTAAATGACCGTTTTCGTGCGTTTTTGTGTTTGACGATCAGGTTAACCAGTTGGATAGATTCCTTAACATTGTCGGATCAAGTTGAATTTTTTGTGATTAGTGTATTTTATCATGGTGGTCATATCAGATGGTCGGATTTTTGTTTGTCAAGTGTGATCATCAGAATAATAACATGCTTACTAATGTTGTAGAACTTGTTTACTAAGTTTTAAGTAAATATTCCGTTTTAAAAACAAACTCTACGTTGTAGATCATTCAAACTAAAAAAAGTCGTGAAACAAGTTATGACCAGAATGATGAAATGTGTCTACGGTTGAAAACTCACGTAATTTCGGTAAAGTCTCGGTGCCGATAGTTGAGGTTAACGTAATTTACTATTTTACCATAGCCATGAATTAACAAATAATCTAGAAGAAATTTTATTTTCCTAGGCGACGAAAAGTGCATTTT